>JAHLWY010000358.1:0-39302 GCA_020002185.1 Paraescarpia echinospica | reverse complement strand
TAAATCATTCTCGCGCGTCTTGTCAAACCACATCGTAAAGCTTAGCGGGCCTTCTATCGTCTGGTCAGGCAGTGTCGCTATATACATCGACTGACCGTCCCAACGATGAATGCTGCAGAGAGAGCAGGTTGACATGAATGTCTAGATTATAACACTATATTACGATATTGTTTGATATAGCTAAATAACCCTTATGTACACACGCGTTACACGCTGGCCAAAGCGACTGTTTGTAAGACGACTGCGTGTAAGAAAGACCATTCATCCTCTATTAATACAGTGTAGTATATGTATACGTTATGTATATCATATATTGCTAAAATTATTAAATATAACCTCGTGTTTTCTACGTCATATCCATATGATTATAGTCTTAACATTATTATTGTGCATATATTTGTGATAAAAATACACTGTGCGTTATCGCTACAACGACGATTCGGATAATAAAGTAAAAAATAAAGGTAAGTTCTATATAGCGCGATAGTCCACAGGATTGCTCAAAGCGCTTTACACTTTACTCCCTGGCAGACCTGTTCAATCAAAAACTATCTCGACTGCTATGGGCAGCTTTCATTAAACCACGCTGCAATTAATGCACGAAGACTATTCGTACACAAATATCCACCGCTATCTATAGCCAGGAACTTATTTATACAGCTGAGTGAACTGAAGCAATATAGAGTAAACGAACTTGCCCAAGGTTCGACACCGCCGCACAGGATTCGAACGCGGGTACTCTCAGTCGGGAGTCCAAAGCTCTTACCGCTACGCTACTGCGTTCCACATAATAGTAAAATTACGTACTTTAAATACTATATCATTACATACATGTTCCGCAGGTATCTATCTGTCTTATGTTTGGTTGCCTCCGGGTCTACAATGAAGGTCTCGAACTTGTCAGATGCGGCCGACAGATATCGTGATTGGACGTCGCTCGTGGAGAGGAAACCGCGTGCCGTCTTCTTGAGCTGCAGGAATAAATTCACATCCAAAGATAGACAATTACTTGCATTACCCGAGATCATTACTGTATGTTTTCAGGCATCCATACTTACATTACCCGTGATCATTACTGTATGTTTTCAGGCATCAATACTTGCATTACCCGTGATCATTACTGTATGTTTTTAGGCATCAATACTTGCATTACCTGTGATCATTACTGTTTGTTTTCAGGCATCCATACTTGCATTATCCGTAATCATTACTGCATGTTTTCAGGCATCCATAATGGATCTGTTTGCGTAAATAATAACAGTACCAAGGTCAGCCTCTGTGATGGTATATTCGTCTTGGCTCTCAGGAGTGTATCACAAGAAACAATCATTATATAGTCGTCCTAGTTTAATATCCTGACTGTTTTTGGAAATAGCAGACTAGTATAAGACAGACAGCGCCTTCGCGAGCATCTGTAAATCTCTAAGTCTCTTCAAACCAGCCGACAATTTTTTGGAAAAGATTATTCAAGATGTCAAAGTTAACCGGTCATCTGATAGTTCTACCGGATACCTGGAACATTATTTGGCAAAACATTCTAAATAATGACTTTTTTCAGATCGCGATTCTTGTCCAACTAAATAATTTTCGTCGATTTATGTCATTCCCATCGTCGTGCTTATTAGCATAAAAGAAGTAAATGTGTGACTGAATTAATTGTGATGTGTACTACGAACGTTTCGTCGTTTTGACGACAATAGTCGAGTTCTGCGTTGTATGCTTCTTCACTTTCAACGTTATCTGGCCATATTGGGATTCTGTGACAGTGTCCTTATTGCCTGGAAATACAATGAAAACAACGCTCATGTGACACCAGGTGCTTGTGTTTCCGTATGTCAGAAATAATAAATACAATTACAATACAATGATAGATGTTAGAACATTTAAAGAAAACGTTTATTTTAGAGTAGCAATTGTGTGACAAACTCTCATTTGTAGGATGCTGTGTCATATCACATAAGAATATGACACACCTATACGACTAATAATATCATTATTATTATTACTGTGGGTATTCTCACGAACAATCAGTATAGGTTTCACTGGCACTCGGCTGCATATGTGGGCCTTATTGCAAGCGCGAAGGTGATCCCGCATTTTCCTGTAAACACAACGATAGGTATCTTTTTGCTAACACTAAGGTGAAACAGAGCGCAATGCATACGAACTAAACATATGAATTATTTATCAAACACAGTCCAAATAATGAGTTTATATTTGACTATGACTAGCAAATATGCTTATTTATATACACATACGTTACGCTTCTTGTTCCCCTTAACTTTCATTTGATTTGATATTTTATGTTACTTACTCTGTGTTTGTGAAATGAAAATACTGTTATATTAACTATAATGTTATGAAAATTCGTCACGTATTTATGACTTGCGATGTCCAAGTTATAAACAAAATAATAAAACATAATAATAGTAGTAGTAGTAGTAGTAGTAGTAGTAGTAGTAGTAGTAGTAGTAGTAGTAGTAGTAGTAGTAGTAGTTGCAGCAGCAGTAGTAGTAGTAGTAGTTGTAGTAGTAATATTAACTACCGGTAGCTTACACACACCTGCAAAAAACAGTGGCGACCCCTTAAAGAATGACTATACACTCGATTTATCGACAGAAAAAATGTAGTAGTAATTTTACACACTGCCATTTGGGAGATGACTGGACAATGGTCCAAGGACGTGAATGAACACACTGCCATTTGGTAGATGACAGGACAATGGTCCAAGGACGTGAATGAACACGCTGTCATTTGGTAGATGACAGGACAATGGTCCAAGGACGTGAATGAACACATTGCCATTTGGTAGATGACAGGCCAATGGTCCAAGGACGTGAATGAACACACTGCTATTTGGTAGATGACAGGACAATGGTCCAAGGACGTGAATGAACACTTTGCCATTTGGTAGAAGACAGGACAATGATCAAAGGACGAGAGTGAACACATTGCCATTTGGTAGATGACAGGACAATGGTCCAAGGACGTGAGTGAATACGGAAAGACGCCAAGGAGGAGATGCACGCACAAAGATTAAACGTTAGCTTATTAATATATACACAATTACACCTTTTACGTATGAAATAGTGTCCTAACTCCCTGGTTCCATGAGGAAGTCTCCGCTCAGATCTTCCGACGCCTGTTGCCCGTGCCGCTGAACACTCTTGTCTCATTTCCTCCGGTAAATTTGATTCCTCCGGAAGACAGAACCACTTCCTCGCTGTGGTCTCCCACTCCGACCTGCTGCCTCGGGTATATGTCATCCTTCCCGTCCTCACTCCCCACGCTGAAATCTGTAACAACACGAAGGGATACTGTTGAGGGCGGGGAAGAAGAATTGGTTGGCGCGTCACGTAGACGGTAGGAAACCCGTTAGGGTAGAGGGACTTGGCTTTGTTCTCTTAAGTATTATCAATGTAAGTGTAGAGAAAGAGTGGGTGGATGAGTGAATTAGTGAGTCAGTCAGTCAGTGAGTAAGTGAATGAGTGCAAGTACGTCTGAATGTGTGCGAGCGTGTGTATGCGTGAGGCGTGAGTGTGGGTGCGCATGCGTGCTTCCATGCATGAGTATACGCACATAGACAGTGATAGCGTGTAAATGTGCGCGTGTGCGTATGTGCGTGTGCGCGTGTGCGCGTTTGCGCGTGTGCTAGTGTGCGCGTGTGCGAGTGTGCGCGTGTGCGCGTGCGCGTGTCCGCGTGCCTGGAGGGAGATGTACTTACAATGTACGGCGCCTGGAGGGAGATGTACTTACAATGAATGTAGAAAGAAGCGAGTGGACCTCGGAGCCTGGGGGTAGATGTACTTACAATGAATGTAGAAAGAGGCGAGTGGACCTCGGCGCCTGGGGGAGATGTGCTTAAAATGAATATAGAAAGAGGCGAGTGGACTTCGGCGCCTGGGGGGAGATGTGCTTACAATAAATGTAGAAAGAGGCGAGTGGACATCGGCGCCTGGGGGAGATGTACTTACAAAGAAAGTAGAAAGAGGCGACTGGACCTCGGCGCCTGGGGGGATATGTGCTTACAATGAATGTAGAAAGAGGCGAGTTGACCTCGGCACCTGGGGGAGATGTACTTAAAGCGAATGTAGAAAGAGGCGAGTGGACCTAGGCGCCTGTGGGGAGATGTGCTTACAATGAATGTAGAAAGAGGCAAGTGGACCTCGGCGCCTGGCGGGAGATGTACTTACAATGAATGTAGAAAGAGGCTAGTGGACCTCGAAACCTGGGGGAGACGTACTTACAATGAATGTAGAAAGAGGCGAGTGGACCTCGACGCCTGGGAGAGATGTACTTACAATGAATGTAGAAAGAGGCGAGTGGACCTCGGCGCCTGGAGGGAGATGTACTTACAATGAATGTAGAAAGAGGCGAGTGGACCTCGGCGCCTGGGGGAGATGTGCTTACAATGAATGTAGAAAGAGGCGAGTGGACCTCGGCGCCTGGGGGGAGATGTGCTTACAATAAATGTAGAAAGAGGCGAGTGGACCTCGGCGCCTGGGGGAGATGTACTTACAAAGAATGTAGAAAGAGGCGACTGGACCTCGGCGCCTGGGGAGATATGTGCTTACAATGAATGTAGAAAGAGGCGAGTTGACCTCAGTAGATAGTGAGGGCTGTACGATCTCAAAAGCCTACTTATAAAAAAGAATTTAATGACCACTAATCGTTTTCGGGCACACCGCTGAGTCAGCAATAATGCGAGACTAATCCTATGCATAAAAAAAGATCAAAGGCTTTGTGGTTGACACTAATGAGTTTGGGAAACCTACTTATAAAAAACGTGATTGATGAGCGATGTAATTTGATACTAATTGGATGATTGACAGTACACTAGAGAGATGCCACCTAGCGGTGAGTGCAGAGAGTATTTTAGTCCTAGCGATCAACGCCGTACCTGAAGCGCGTTGACGTAAGCAATAATGCGTTTAATAATAAAGTATATAAGTTTAGTTCTTTATAACCATGCTAAAGTATATAAGTTTAGTTTCGTACTTTATAACCACGCTAAAGTGAAGTGGACCACCTATAACTGGGGTAGGAGTTGTGCTGACGTAAGCAATACGCTGGGGTAGGAGTTGTGCTGACGTAAGCAATACGCTAACCATTGTGTATTAAAATCATTGTATAAACGGACCACTTATAACTGGGGTAGGAGTTGTGCTGACGTAAGCAATACGCTGGGGTAGGAGTTGTGCTGACGTAAGCAATACGCTAACCATTGTGTATTAAAATCATTGTATAAACGGACCACCTATAACTGGGTAGGAGTTGTGCTGACGTAAGCAATACGCTGGGGTAGGAGTTGTGCTGACGTAAGCAATACGCTAACCATTGTGTATTAAAACCATTGTATAAACGTTGAGATGTCCCCGTATGTGATGTTGACAGCAAGAGGAGCGACGACGACTGCTGCAGCGATAAGGGCTGCTGCCCTACTGGTCTTTGACCCCTGGATGACAGCATAGCTGGCTAACGGCTTTGTTCTGGTGGACGGATTAAAACGAAAGCAATGCGTTTAAATACGTCTAGTCGTGGGATTATCAAATGCATAAATACACTAACATTCAGTAGGGTGTTTATGCATTGAAAATTGACGCGTGAAAACGTGAGTAGTGACTGGAATATTTATTAATATAGCAACGTTCGCCCGCGACCGACGGGTTGGTGCCTGTCGGTCGCCGGCGAGGAGGCCGGCGGAAGACCGAAGCCTTCCCGCCGATAGAGTTGTTGGCGCCTGTCGGTCGCCGGCGAGGAGGCGATCTCCGGCGGAAGACCGAAGCCTTCCCGCCGATAGATTTCTGGAGGCGTTAGTGTTCTCCATAAACCGTTAGGTAGCTTCATGAGAAACACTCGCGCTAGATCGGGAACAATTTCATCGTCACTGTAGTAAGCTGCTGCTGCTGTGACATTGGACGCCGGCGCACGGACGGACGGCGTGACCTTGCATGTTGGTGTCGACTTTGTCGTCGACGCGTCGGGCAGGACAATCGCCCTACGCGGGGTATATCCGTCCCTTGTAGGCAGTTGGATCGGTCTATGAAATAGACAAAGGATGAATAAAATGAGTGAGATAGTAAATTGAAATTATTGGTAAAATACATTGTTTAAATAAAATGCATGCATGTTTAAACGGTAAAATGCGTACTAGTATGCATTATATAATACAACATGCATTTAAACGATAAAACAATTTAAATAAAACAACAATAAAAACGTGCATTTAAATAAAATGTATGCATGTTAAAAATACATGTGTTTAACAATAAAAACGTGCATTTAAATAAAATGCATGCATGCATGTTTAAACGGTAAAACTAGTGAAAACGTGCATACTAGTAAAACATTTAAATAATAAAAACATGCATTTAAATAACGTGCATTTAAATAAAATGCATGCATGCAAAACTAGTGAAAACATGCATTACAACAATAAAAACGTGCATACTAGTAAAACATTTAAATAATAAAAACATGCATTTAAATAAAATGCATGCATGTTATAGTAAGCACTGTTTAAATACAACAATAAAAACGTGCATTTAAATAAAATGTCTTACCGTGGTTTCGTTGTGGCCATGTTGTGAGAGCGATGGGTGGAGACGACGTGTTTGCGTGGTTGTAAAAGCGTGTATGAAATGTGCGCGTCGTGAAAACAGCGGTGGCGGCGGCGCATGACACTACGACTGATTTTGATTGACATGTGAACGGAGAACAAAGGGATTTTTACAAACGTTAAACGAAACGTTAAAAGTACGAAATTAAACGTTATATACGATCACTGGGGGGTCAGGAAACACGAGATGCGTATATATTAGAGAAATTTGCGGTAAAAGTCACATTTGACGATGAATGCACTGACGTGAACGTTAGCTTTTTTCCTAAAACAAATTCCTCGGAGAGTAAACGGAATGCGTTAAGCGCACATGTATGACATCTGTTGCGCGTGACTTAACGAGTTGGAATGTGAACGGAGAACAATGGATTTTTACAAACGATAAATGAAACGTTAAAAGCGCGAAATAAAACGTTGTATAAGATCGCTGGGGGATCAGGACACACGAGATGCATAGATATTAGAGAAATTTGCGGTAAAAGTCACATTTGACGATGTATGCACTGACGTGAACGCTAACTTTTTTCCGAAAACAAAATGCCTGGGTTGGATGAAGTATGCGCGACGATAATTGAAAAAAGATAAGGATATGAGTGAAGTGCGCATGCGCGTTATAGTGTAGACAATGACATTTCAAAAACAATAAACGAAACGTTAAAAGCACGAAACTAAACGTTGTATAGATTCTCTGTGGAGTCAGGACACGCGAGGTGCATCGATATTAGAGAAAATCGATGTAAGGAGAGATTTAACGGCGAATGTACCGAGGTGACCGGATGCTTTTTTTCGAAAACAAAATGTCTGAAATGTACGAGGCACTCACACTGATAATTGAATAAGATGACGTATTAGGGTGAAGTGCGCATGCGTGTTATTTGGAAAAGGTATAAAACGGGTGAGAAAATGTTATATTGTATGACGCCGAACTTCTAACCGTGTATTCTTTCTACAGAGCAGCAAGCAGCAGACGTTCTTCCGCAACATGGCGGATGAAAGTCAACAACAACAAACAAAAAAGTCGAAGGCGCCGCGTAAGCAGTCGATGAAGGCGGCGGCCAGCAGCAGTCAACCTTCGGCACTGATTGCAGCCTTGTCAACGGGGGTGTCACCGCCCGTTAAGCGTCCCGTTACGCTGATCGCGGCCCCGTTGACGGTCGGCCGAAAACGGAGCGCCGAAGAGGCGCGCTTGGAACAGCCCGACGAGACGGCAGCGCAGCCCCCGGTCCTGTCGCGGAGCGGTTCGATGGAACGTGAATCGACGGCGTCGACACGCGCCACAGCGGTGAGTCTGAGACATCTGAAGTGCGCCGTCAACGGCGTATATAGAATCCTGTCACCCGTTACGATCGAGGCCGTCTCGTACAAAGGCGAACCCGGCACCACCTATTTGGGATGTTCCCGTTGTCGCCGGAAATTACAGACAAACAAAGACGGGGCCCTGATATGTCGAACGCACGGGGAAGTGTTTGTACCGAAATATTTCTTCGCGTTGCGTGTGATGGTGAAGGACGGCGAGGAGGACGAAGATGAGCTTTGGCTTACGTTGTTCGATAGCCAAATGTCTAATCTCGTCGAGTTCACGGCCGAGTACCTGACGGAATTGAACGAGGAGGATCTCCGCGATACCGTGCTCGAGTTAACCGGTACTAAAGTGGAGATTAGTGTGCGGAAGACGACTTGGAACGGGGACCCCTCGTATACAGTCCGCACACTAAAAAGATATGACGACGACGATGACTAATGTTGTTGTTGTGTTGTTTGTAGGAAGAGGAGGAAAATTGGCCGCTACTGGTAGATTTATTGAAGCACGCCAACGAACGACAACGAATGAGAGATCGTCAGGGGCTGGAACTAAGCAAGCAGAGCTTTGAACTATTAGCCGAGTCGGCCGAACAATATATAAGAGCGTTTTGGTTGGCCTATGAAGCAAGCCTATTTCGTAGTAGTTTGATGTACTAACAGTTGTGCTTTATGTGCTTTAGGAAGTGCGCTGCGTACTCCAAAAAATGTTTGCGAACAACGAAAGGATTCGCGCTCAGTACGACGAGGTTGCAACGTTCGTAAGAACGTTGTTGGAACGGGGTGTGCCGGCGGGGTCAGTGGAGGAGGAGGAGGAGAAGAAGGAGGATGAGGACTAATCATAATAATGTGTTGTAGGACGCTCTGATGCAACACACCAGACGTGAGTGTATGAGCGACTTCATACACGCGTTGCTGACGGTGATATCACGTAAAGAGTAGAACTGCTTTGTGCTGTAGGGTAGTGGCGGAGGAGTACGTGACGCTCACGTATTGGAGGCGATAATCGAGGAGGCGCTGGGATCGCCCCGAACGCGCCCCCCTCCACCGACGTATAACGACAGCCTGGCGACGATGGGACCGTACTGGAGCGTATCGGAGGAGCTGGGGACGTGTCGGCAACTCGTCGTGCCGAGCCGGAGTCAGTTGATCGTACGCTACGAACGACTGGCTATGGATCTCATCGCCGAGACTATCGGCGAAATGGTTCTGGAGAAGGCACGAGACCATTGCGGGCTATGCGAATCAAATGAAGGCTGCCCCTACGTTCACATGGCCGGCTATCGCGCGGGGCGACCGAATCGCGTCTACATGCAACGTTACGTTAAGCCGGGGTGTATCGTGACGCGGCACTTCAACGAGGTCATGGAAACGTTCCTACGACGATCACTTATTCCGTGTTTTACGAGACTAGTCCATATACTAAGCGAGACTACGGTGACGATTTCTTCCGGTGATCAGCAGCCGCAAACGGGCCGTGCAGGAGAATTGTATTTGGTCCAATTCGTATCCAACTGGTTGTTGGGGACGAATTGGCGAGATTACATGAATCGCGTGCAACTCGAGTCGGCCGTGCACACGTACGTGCAACGTCGGAGCGGCCTGGAATGAACGAACACTAGTAGAATAGAGAACATTTGCTTGCTATCGAAACGAAGGCTTCACACTGTTGTAAAAGTACCGAATAAAACGTTGAAAATGTTCTTTCCGTTTCCGAGTTACCTAGTTAGAAAAATTACCGCTAGTTAGAAAAAACCACCGCTAGGGTTAGATTAGAAAAACCACCACACAGTTAGAACCGTTAGAAAAATCTTCCCGCTACACACCACCGCTAGGGTTAGTTAGAAAAACCACCACACAGTTAGAACATTAGAAAAAGCTTCCCGCTACACACCACCGCTAGGGTTAGTTAGAAAAACCACCACCACACAGTTAGAACATTCTTCCCGCTAGGGTGTACTTACCACCACCACCACCACCACCGTCACCGTCACCGTTATAAATAGCGACGCTCGAAAAATATTCATTAGAGAGAATGCCACCACCATCATCATGGCAATGTCCGAAATGTGGGCGCTATTTCGCGACGCTGTCGATGTTAGAACGACACGTAAAGAGTTCGAAAAAGTGCGGCGACGAAGCGCTATGCGTAAAAGGTCGAGAGTGTCCAAAATGCGGCAAGCTATACACCACGCGTTACGCTATGCTACGACATCTGAGGCTGCAGTGTGGCCGTTCGTCGCCACCTAGTAGTGAATCAGTGGAGGCCGCCGCTAGCGCGCCGCCGTCGCCCGACGATCTACAGCGTGTCGTAGACGAGCACCGGCGTAGCATAGAGACGTCGGTGGCGCGCGGCGTCATACAGTCGCGTTACAACTATCGTATGACCGCCTGTACGAGTACGCGCGTACTCGAACCGCGTCTGAGGGAAATGTTTCGCGCGCAAAAGAACGCGTTTAAAATTAACGTTAGTTATGGTTTTGTATTACGCCACAAGGTGTCGGGTCGGTACCGATATTTTCATTCTTCGTGTAACTGTTGCGGACGCCTCCTCGAAACACCCGCCCTAGTTACCGATAGCCGTTCATTCGAACGATTCCTCGACGCCGTGCGCACTACCGACGTACTGCAGTACGCCATCGCGCAGCGTCCCGACTCGGGATGGATCGTCGAGCTCGTAACTAACGCCACCTACTTCGTGAACGTCATCATCAATCATCCTATCGGCTGCGTTGGCGTGACGACGCTTCCCGCCTACGTGCGCCTCAACAGGTCCATCGTGTCGTTGACGAACGATGTTCGAGGCGCGCCCTACGACGACCATCTGTGTCTCTTCCGATGCATCGCCCTTCACCTGCAAGGTCACCGACGAGGCCAAAGTATCCGTCATACGAACCGTTTAACGAAAGACGCTAAACGTCTGCACGCGCGGTATCGTAGCGACACGGCGACGACCTCGAACGGTGGCGGCGTGCGCCTGAACGAACTGGATCGCGTGGAGACGGTTTTCGGCATCAACGTCGTCGTCTATCGTCGACTGACGAACGACGTCGCCGAACTAGTCCGTCGATCGCTCGAAGCGCACCCCACGACGCTGAACGTCAACCTGTACGAGTCGCACTTCTCGTACATAAGCGATCGGCGCGCGTACACGAAAACGTACAAATGCGGGAAATGCGGCAGCGTCCTCTGGCGGAGCACGTACAAGTTACGGCGTCACGAAGCGACGTGCGAAGGCGGCGTTCGTCACGTGTTCCCCGGCGGCGTCTACCGACCGACGGCGTCCGTATTCGAGCGGCTCGACGACGAAGGCATCGACGTCGGCGACGACGACCTGCGCTACTACCCGTACCGCGCGACGTTCGATTTCGAGTGCTATTTCGCCGATAACGATCTGCCGACGAATAGCGACAAATGCCGCTGGATCGCGCGACACGAACTGCTCAGCGTGAGCGTCGCGTCGAACGTGCCCGGTCACGAAGCGGCGCGCTGTTACGTCACGACCGGCGATTCGTCGGAACTCGCGCGTCGCCTCATCGACGACCTGGAAGCGGTGAGCGCGGCGGCGTGCGCGATTCTACGTCCCCGCTACGACGCGACCTTCGAGGCGCTCGACGCGCTCGACGCCGACTGGCGGCAACGATGCAACGACGACGACGACGCCGACGCGTCACCGTACGCCACTCTCGCCGACCGGCTGTGGACGTACCTTCGACAAATGCCCGTATTGGGATTCAATTCGGGTAAGTACGACTTGAACGTCGTCAAAAAGTACTTGACCCCCCTGCTCATAACCGACGACGCGCAGCACACGTCGTCGGCGTTTACCATTAAACGTCAGAACAATTACATGTGCCTGTCGACGACGACGTTGAAGTTCCTGGACATAACGAATTACCTCGCGCCCGGCGTTAGCTACGATCGCTTTCTGAAAGCGTACGGTTGCTCGGCAACGAAGGGCTACTTCCCGTACGAGCACATCGACGCGTTGTCGCGTCTGGACGAAACCGCCCTGCCGTCGCGCGAAGCTTTCTACAGCCAGCTGAAACGCGAGGGAATCTCCGCGGAGGCGTACGAGATTTGCGCGACGGCGTGGCGCGACGAGGGCATGACGTCGATGCGCGATTTTCTTGTGTGGTATAACAATCGTGACGTGGCGCCGTTTCTCGAGGCCGTCGATCGCCAGTTCGCCTTCTATCGGCGCCGACGTATCGACATGTTCAAGGACGCCATCAGCGTACCGGGGTTGACGTTGTTGTACCTGTTCAACGACCTGCCGAAGTCGATCCATTTCTCGCTCTTCAACGAGCCGAACAAAGATCTGCACCGTCTGCTGCAGGCGCAGATCGTCGGCGGCCCGTCGATCATCTTCGCGCGCCACCACGAGGCCGACGTGACGTCGATTCGTGGCGGCGCGCCGTGCCGATCGATAGTAGGCTTCGACGCAAACGGCCTCTATCTATGGGCGATAATGCAGGAGATGCCGACGGGCTGGTACACGCGCCGACGCGCTGAGAACGCCTTTCGAGCGGAACGCGTGCACCGCTACGGTCGTATGGCCGTGGAGTGGTTGACGCGCGTGGAGGCGGAAACCGGCGCGCGTATACGTCACCAGTTGAACGGACGCGAGAAGCGCATCGGAAAGCACCGAGTCGACGGCTGGTGCGCCGCCACGCGAACGGCGTACCAATTTCACGGCTGCTATTTTCACGGTTGCCCGACGTGTCAGGCGCACGTGACGACGAACGCCGTCAACGGTCAACCGATGACGACGCTGTACGCCGCGACGATCGCCGTGACCGCCTACCTGCGCCGTTTCGTCGACGAAGTCGTCGAAATGTGGGAGTGCCAGTGGCACGCCGTGCAACCGCCGGCGGTGCCGACGCCGCCCGACGCGTCACGATGGCAACCGACCGCCGCCATTACGCTCTCGACGATACTGGAGGCGGTGCGCGACGGCTCTCTGTTCGGCCTCGTGCAGTGCGATATCGCCGTACCGGAAGCGCTGCGCGACAAGTTCGCCGAGATGCAGCCGGTATTCAAGAACGTCGATATCGTGCGCGACGATCTCAGCCCGTTCATGCGCGACTACGCCGAATCGCACGATCTCCTCACGCGACCTCAACGCACGCTCGTCGGTAGCTACTTCGGCGCGGCGATCTTGCTCGCGACGCCGCTCCTACGCTGGTATCTGGCGCACGGGCTCGTCGTCGAGCGCGTCTACCAGATCGTCGAGTACGCGCCGATAGCGTGCTTTCGCCGCTTCGGCGACGCGGTTTCGACGGCGCGCCGCGAGGGTGATATCGATCCCGACAAATCGATCATCGCCGATACATTTAAACTTCTCGGGAACAGTTCCTACGGGAAAACGATTACGCGCGTCGATCGGCACCGGGAAATCAAGTACGCGACGCCGGTCGGCGCGTCGATGCTCGTCAACAATCGCGCTTCCGGCAACTGGACGTCGTCGTCGACGACGCGCTGTACGAGGTGGCGCTGAATAAGCGTAAAATCGTCTACGGCCTGCCGATACATATCGGCTATTTCGTATTGCAGTACGCAAAATTGAGAATGCTGGAATTTTATTACGATTTCGTCGACGCCTACATTCCCCGTCCGCTCTTCCAGTACTGCGCTATGGACACCGACTCGGCGTACATAGCCCTAGCCGGACGTGACGTCGACGCGCTCGTACCGGAAGAACGTCGCGAACACTACTTCCGGAATCGTTCGCTCTGGTTTCCGGCCGAATGCTGCGACGCGCACGTGGACGCCTACGTACGACGGCGCGTCGCCGGACTAGCGTGGGACGGCGAGGCGGCCTGCTGCGCGCGCCGACGCCTGTTCGATCGTCGAACGCCGGGTCTCTTCAAAGAAGAGTGGCGCGGCGACGGGATCGTGGCGCTGTGCAGCAAAACCTACTACTGCTTCGGCGGCGTCGCCGGTCCGAAGTACAGCACGAAGGGACTCAGCAAGCGACACAACGCCGACATCGACGAGCACACCTTCCTCGCCGTACTGCGCGACCGTCGCAACGGCGTCGGCTGGAACCGCGGTTTCCAAGTGAAAGACTCGTCCGTGTTGACGTACGTTCAAGAGCGCGCGGCGTTGAGCTACTTCTACGCTAAACGCCGCGTGCTCGACGACGGCGTCACTACGGCGCCGATACTCGTCTAACTCGTAAACTCGTCTAACTCGTAAACTCGTCTAACTCGTAAACTCGTCTAACTCGTAAACTCGTCTAACTCGTCTACTACTAACCTAACCCCCACCACCCCCCCTAGGGGTAGTTTCTGTATGTATGTATGTATGTGTGGGTAATAATAAACACCAACAATTGTATACATCATTTGTTCGTTTTTATTTCTACTACAAGCGGTGGTTAATGAGGTTTTAATAAATCGTGTACGAGACAGTCATTGTTCACCCTATCGGTGCCGAATAGGCTCTGGAACGTCGTCAACGGCATCCCGCGACATCGGAGGAGAAGGTAGGCGACGCAATATTGTCCGCACACGTTAGAGATGACGCTCTGCAGGCGCTTGTCGTTGTACGTCCACGCGTCGCCGCAGTGGCGGCGCAGGAAGGCGCGGAAGTCGGCGTGCAGCGGCGGCAGACCGTACGAATCGAAGTACTCGCCTCGTCGGTCGGCGCCGACGTAGACGGCCACCCAGTGCTGTCCCGGTTCGCCGCCGTCGTCGGTGTTGCACACGAAGGCCGTCGGGTAGGTGGTGCCGGCGGCGGCGGTAAGTAGCGCGTCTTTAGGCACGACGCCGACGACGATACGTTTAGCGTACGTATCGAGTTCCAGACGACGCATCAGTTGAAACGTATCCATAGTTACTACCAGTCGTAAATGACGTTCCGGTTCCGGTCGATTTCCATCACCGTCTCGAATTCCGCGTACACGACGACGTTCACCGGAAGCGGTAGCGGCGTCCCGAAATGCATATCGACGCCCACGCACCCCTGACGCACGACGTTGAAATGATCGCCGTCGCAACAGTCGGGGGTCAGGTCGAAACCGAAGATGCTGTAGCCGGCGCCGAAGTCCGTGCGCGATACGTCGTTCCCCTCGTCCTCGAACGCCTTTCCGGTCGCCTCGAAGAGATTCATGTAGCTGCGCACGTACCGGTTGTGCGGGAAGTCCGGCTGCAGCGGCTTGCTCGGCACCTGACGTCCGTCGACGACGAGCGACAGGAAGTTTATGTCGTTGTGACGCGCGTCGAACGGATTTCTAGTGTAGTCGCCGTTGTAGGCGACGTTGTCGATCATCATCAGGAAGAGGCGTTTCGGAATCGCGCCCATGTACAGGTTCTCGTGCGTGTGCGATAGCGCGCCCGCCGTTATCGAGAACGATTTGCAGTCGACGCGACGCATCGGAAACTTAGCCGTTCCCAACGCCCACGCTTTGATATGTCCCATCTGGACGGCCGGGTTCAACTTCACTTTTCGCACGTGCAGTCGAATCGCCTGCAGCACGATGCGCCACCCCGGTACGACTTGCGCGCCCATCAGCGAGAAGGCGTCCTTCGCGCGCACTATGCGCACTTTCGTGTCGACGCCGTTCGGTAGGTGTTTGTTTAGCATAAACGCGTCGACGTGCAGGCGTCCCATCATCTCCACCTCGTGGCTATCGGCCGTCGCGACGCGTCGCGACTCGAAACCGACGTTGGCGTTGCCGAGCGTGTCCATCCGTCCGGCGGTGTCTTTGTACCACAACGACGCCGTGAGATGCGAACGTTTCGCGTCGCTACCGTAACTTAGCAACGTCTCGAGGTAGGCCCGGTACGCGTACGTATTGGTCGACGGCGTCACGAGGGTGTTGTTCAGCGACACGTCGATTTGACTGATCATCGAATGCAGGAAATTGTTGACCGGCGCCACCGCGGCCGCGGCCGCCAGATCGGTACCGTCCCCCTGCGTCACTTTGAAGCGCACGTACAGTTGAATGCTCGCCAGGTCCGTATAGTCTTCGCCCGAACCCGGCACGAGGAACTCGATAGGGCCGCCGGCGTCGAGAGTCGTCAGCGGCTGGTAGACGGTCCAATGACTACTCTCGATGCTCGTCTGCGTCACCGGTCCGCTGAACAGCTCCAGTTCGGCCTTCACGCCCTCGCACGTCGAGCCGTTCACGAACGCCATCGTTGTCGACCGTTCGACGTCTTCCGCCTACTGACGACCGTCGCCGCTAGCCGCGCTCTCTTTATGCCGCAGCCGCCGCCGCCGCGGCGGTTTTTCTTACGTCGAGTTGACTTAATAGCGTATGCAGGATCGAATCTCCTCCGCGCGGCGGCGGCGCCATCACCACCACTACGACGCGCACTCGAAAGTACGGCGACTGGTAGACGGTCCACTGACCGCCGTTCTCGAGTGCGCGCTCCATCGTCGTCGTTACTCGTCGAATATGTCCGTTCGACGCGCTCTTTTCCGCCTACTGACGGTCGTCGCCGCTAAGCGCGCTCTCTTTACGCCGACGCGGGGACGGCGCTGCTGCTGTGTCTTTTTTTGCTTCTTCTTCTTCTTCTTTGGCGCCGCCGCCTGCGGATTCAATAGGCCGTCGAGAAGATCGGCGCCGGCCTCCTTCGCGCGCCTTTTTAGCGACTGTTTCAGATTGCCGCCGGCGACGACGTCGCGCGCCACGTGCATGCCGGTGTTGAGCGCCCGTTTTCCCAACGCCATCGCGCCCCTCTTGATAAGCGGCATGGCGCTTCGAAACAGACTCCCGAAGAGATTACCCAGACCGTGACCTCGTTGACCCCGAGCGCCGACGAAGACCGGCAGCTGTCCGCCGACCTGACGAACGTAGTAGTCCACGTACGGGTTCTTCGACGACATGTTAAAACAATTTCGATTTACAACGTCTGAAGTGAAGCGTCGTCACCACCTTCCCCTGCTCGAATGGTATCGGTTGGCCGTGATCGTCTCTTATATCGACTTCGACCTCGTCGAATTGATTCCGCATCAGCTTAACGTATTGCACGCGAACGAACGATTCCGAAACGACGTCACCGTTCTCACCGCGGACGGCGATGTTTCGAAGCAGCGGCGCGAACACGTCACCGACGACGCGCGGTTCCACGAGATCCGTGTACACGTACAGACTCTCGATGCCCGCCGACATGTTCACCGTATCGCGACCTTCGTACTCGAACGTGTACGCGGCGGGCGACGTGCTGATGACGGGTCTCGTCGCCGGCGCGGGACCGAACGCGGACGAACTCATGATCGTGTTGCTATGGAAACCTAGCACGTGCCTCAGACGGCTCGTATGAGGTATGATAAATTCGACACCCGCCGACAAACGTAGCGTAAAGCGGTTAGAGACGGCGCAGTATTCTAGCACGGCCTTGGCCTTGCTGGTGTGTAATTTCTCTAGCGCCTCGTTGATCCTGTTGCACAACGTATAAACGTTGTTGTAGAAACCGTGAGGAATCGTCGTCTGACGATATATCAGCACGGTCGTGCCGTCTTCGTCTATCTGCGTGTAAACGCCCCGTTCGCCCGCCGCGCAAGTCAGATAGAAGTAGGCGTCCTTCTTTCTCACGTTGTACCACGTGTGCGGATACTGTACCGACACGGCGCCGCATTCCCACTCCCCCGACAGGTCGAAACGTCGCGGCAACGTCGTGACGTAGTGCGTCAACGTATTTTCGGGGTGACGTTTCATAGACGCGTTGCTCGGCAGCGTCAGGTAAAAATCAGACGAGACCGCCATCGCGTTGTCGTCGACCGACACTCATAGACGGACTCGGGAGCAGGTAACCGAGACAGCTGCTCAACAGCGCCGTCCACAGGTTGGAGTCACCTTGACCTTTCGTCAGATTGTATATACTAACGGCGATGACGAAGTACAGGACGACGACCTGACAGAGGAACACGATTTCGGCCTTAGGGCATTCGTTGCCGCAGATTCGCCATGGAACGGGTTCGGCGGCGGTTGCTGTTGTAGCGTCGATGGAGTCCGCGTTGCGCTCGTCGTCGACGACGGACGATTCGTCGGCGTTCGTTCGACGCTCGCCACTCGAGGTAGTTTCGTCGTCGTCGCACATCGTCGCGCCACTGCGCCCTGTCGATGCAACAGGGACCTTTATACGGTAAGAACGAAGAGCCGTTGCATAGTCCCGCCTCGTGCAGTCGCCAGCAGCCGGTGTGACGCATCCAACGATTCATCATAGGTCCACGAGCGACTCGGCGTCGATCCAGCTGTTGAATGAGGCCGGATATCCGCTCCATTTTACGAGCGCCTCCGAACCGCCGCCACGACGCCGACGACGCCGAAGAACCGCCTCTACGCGATATAGTTTGTCTTTCGGAACGACTACGCGTTGTAGTTCCTGTTCGTAGAAGGCGCCCTCTATCGGCGTCTCGGCGTCGTCCTTGAGGCGATAAACGGGCGGTTCGGAAGGGTGCACCTCTACGACGGTGAACAGCTCCTCGCTCCAGTTAGCCATGTATCCTTTTTTGAAATGACCCCTCGTCTTGCTGGTGCGTACGCGATCTCCCACGCGTAGTTTCGGTTTTCGTCGTCGTTCGACGTCGTCGCCACCCCCGTACAGTCGTTGCCATACGGCCTCCTGATTCGTCGCGTCGACACTCGCCGGCGTCCTACCGATGCTTCGGTGGTAGGCGTTGTTGTACGATTGCACGAAATCCGGTAACGCCTCTACGTAGCGCAGCGTTTCGTGTTTCGTAAAATAGCGCCACATACGCGTCTTCAAAGTTCGATTAAACCGTTCCACGACGCTCGCTTTGGTCTCCTCGTTATGCGTCACGAAATGATGAACGCCGCGACTCTTTAGCAACGTTTGCAGGGGTCGGTTCAAAAACTCGCTCCCCTTATCGGTCTGCAGCGTGTGCGGCGTCTCGTCGTCGTCGTTCAGCAGGCGCTCGAAGGCCGCGACGAGCGAAGCTCCGGACTTATTCTTCAACGGAACGCACCACGCCCGCTTCGAAAACACATCGATCACCGTCAATAGGAATGTTATACCGTCGTTGTGCGTTTTCAGTCTATTCAAGTCGACCAGATCGGCTTGCCACTGCTGGTTTCGACCGCCCACGATGACGCGACGTCGTTTGAAATGACGTCTAACCGGTTTGTGTAGGGTATAGGCGTCCTGCGACGCTAGCCACCTCTCGACGGCCGGACGTCGGAGCTTCGACGCCCGGTGCAACGCGTCGACGCCTCCGTAACTCCCCACCCGTTTCGGATCGAAGTACGCGTTATTCAGCTCCTCGTCGTCGTCCTCGTCGACGTTTCGTTGCTGTCGAGGCTTTCGTTTTGGACGACGACTCCACCCGGACACCATGACGACGACGACGACGACGACGATGATACGATTATACAGAACGCGATAAGCGGGATGATGAAACCGACGACGACGACGATGATGATCGCTCGTCGTGACGTCATCACGACAACGTATCCCACGCCGTGACGTCCATCGAAACGGATCTGCGTTTAGGTTCGCCTCGCATCCGAGTACGACGTCTCCGCTCAGTCGGCGCTGCTGATGAACTAGACGTCGACGGTCTCGTCATCCTCTCTTCTAGTAGCTGCTTCCGTCGTCGCTCCACGTACGAACGATAGCGCGGGTTGCCTACGAATTCCATAGGGATATTCATATCCTTCATGTGCAATCCGAACTCCCGCCATCCTACGGGCGCCGTCGTCTTCGATCTCGTTCGCATGAGATCGTTTACTAGATCGACCATATTACTCCCCGCGATCGCTTTACCGTCGTACACGAATTCACCGCGATCGTTCCATCGAGACAACGGATCGGCTTTCATTTTTTCGATCAGCAGTCTCGTCTTCTCTTTCAACGTTTTCGGCATACTGGCTACGATTTCGCGCTCTATCGTCTCCGACGATGGTGGCGTCGCCGCCGCCGCCGCCGCTGCTGGCGCCACCGGTACCGCGGGTGTCTCGCCGCTGTTCACCACCGACACGCGTACCGGTTGCGCCGCTCGAGCCGCCTCTATCGTATTGTACCGACTCAGCAGTTGATTGTACGACGCTACCTTTTCTCGTTCCGATAAATCCGAACGTTCTAGAATGTCCTTCATGTCGCTGTCAAGACTACTCAGCACACGTGATCGAGGCGTGCTCGACGACTGATCGACGCGTGGCAGGAGGCTTTCCACCAATCGTGGATCGACCAACGCCATCTTCTTCGCGTACTGCATCAATTACCGCCGGCGCCACCGCCGAACACCTGTCTGAGCAGCGGCAAGATAACGGTACTCGCTAACGGCGCTAGCAGGGCCGTCAAAAAACCACCCGCACCCTTTTGCAAGATGACACGCTTCTGCTTACGCGTCACGTGTTTGTCGACGAGTTTACGCAGGTGATCCCGGTATTTCGACAATACGCGTTTCTGTTTCGGCGACAACTTCACGTTCCCTTTCAGAATGTTGTACGCGCAATCGCACAGACTACAAATGAGACCGGTGTCCGCGTGGGCGAGTAGCGCTTTTCGCAGAGCGATGTTCCGCCTATGTCTCTCCAACAGCTGCAGGGCGACGATGTGTCTCTTTATTTGATTCGTCGGTCCCGCCACCTTCGGTCGTCTCTTCGCTCCCGTCACGCGCCCCGTCATAGCGACTAATAAACGTACGCCCCGTCGTCCCTCTCTTCTTATAGTCCGCCGCCGCCGCCACCACCACCGCCGCCACCCTTCCGTACGTACACGTACTGAAGGCCATCGTCCGGAAATATGCACGTACGCAAACGCATGTCCTCTTCCGTTTCCTGTTTCAGATCCACGAATAGATACCCGTACGCCGACGACGTCGCGTCTTTGAAAGCCTCTATCATGTAGTTGACCTTTCCCGGGTACATCTGTTTCGCTAGGTGACCTACTTGACCCGCGTCTCGAGGACTCTTGAATAGCACTATGTATTGAGCGTTCAGGCTGATTGTACGGTTTTCTTTCCCTTTCGGAAACATGTTCTGACGTAATTGTACGACCGACGTATTACAATGATGACTTTTTTTAGTAAATAGTACCGTCACCCGGCTATCGGTCTCCTCCATGAGGTCGTCGAGTACTAGAAGCGTTCTCGCTTTACCGTCTAAACGTTTCGGATCCGGCAGGCCGTCTACGAACTCTATTTTCGAAGACATAGACGCGTAGCCGCTCTGCCACTGTCCGTAACACCACAGGATTTTCTCCGGCGGCGGATCGATCATAGTGTCGTAACGTATCAAACGCTCGACGAACGTCGTCTTACCGCATCCCGTAGGACCGGCTACTATACACGTAAAAGGATGCTTCAACGACGGTCCGTTCATTTTTCACGACTGAACGACGAATACTTTTTTACGCCTTTTTATACTCATCGCGCAACTCCATCAACAGTTTACCGAGCGTGTTCTTCCCCGGATCGCCCGCGATTCCGCTACCCCAGAAACCCTCCTTACTCGCTACCCATTCCACCAATTCGACGTCCCCGGTCGCCAACAGTGCAGCCTTCAAATTGCTCGATCCGTCAAACTTCCTCTTCAACAACATCTTCATACATTCCACCCTAATGTCGGTCCATTTGTTTCTCATTCTCTTTAGTCGAATGTCGTAACTGCGTCGTTTCGCTGCGTAAGAGCTTCGCGAACTTTTGATTATTTCGGCGCATTCCACGTCCTCGTAGAATATCGCTTTCCTATACTGATAGGCGTGCTCGACGGATCGAAAGCCTCGACCGAACGCCGACAGTCGACGCATATACATATTCGACAAGAACGACCGCGATCCACCAAACCTTATAGGCGACGACGACATCGTACCGACTACCGATCACCCGCTACCGCCACCGCTTATATACCACTCATAAAAAGTTGCGACTAACCTTTCGATCCCTAAGATTTTGCCCCGGTTACCGCTAGGTGGCCTCTCGAATCTACAAACGCATTACGTCAGCGTTGAGGACTACGAATGTTCCATGGTTTTAGCGTGGTTAGCGCGATAAACGCATTATTGCTTACGTCAGCGCGCTCTAGGTACGGCGTTGATCGCTAGGACTAAAATACTCTCTGCACTCACCGCTAGGTGGCATCTCTCTAGTGTACTGTCAATCATCCAATTAGTATCAAATTACATCGCTCATCAATCACGTTTTTTATAAGTAGGTTTCCCAAACTCATTAGTGTCAACCACAAAGCCTTTGATCTTTTTTTATGCATAGGATTAGTCTCGCATTATTGCTGACTCAGCGGTGTGCCCGAAAACGATTAGTGGTCATTAAATTCTTTTTTATAAGTAGGCTTTTGAGATCGTACAGCCCTCACCTGGGGGAGATGTACTTAAAGCGAATGAAGATAGAGGCGAATGGACCTCGGCGCCTGGGGGAGATGTGCTTACAATGAATGTAGAAAGAGGCGAGTGGACCTTAGCGCCTGTGAGGAGATGTGCTTACAATGAATGTAGAAAGAGACAAGTGGACCTCGGCGCCTGGCGGGAGATGTACTTACAATGAATGTAGAAAGAGGCTAGTGGACCTCAAAACCTGGGGGAGACGTACTTACAATGAATGTAGAAAGAGGCGAGTGGACCTCGACGCCTGGGAGAGATGTACTTACAATGAATGTAGAAACAGTCGAGTGGACCTCGGCGCCTGGAGGGAGATGTACTTACAATGAATGTAGAAAGAGGCGAGTGGACCTCGGCGCCTGGGGGGAGATGTACTTACAATGAATGTAGAAAGAGGCGAGTGGACCTCGGCGCCTGGGGGAGATGTACTTACAATGAATGTAGAAAGAGGCGACTGGACCTCGGCGCCTGGGGGGAGATGTGCTTATAATTAATATAGAAAGAGGCGAGTGGACCTGGGCGCCTGGGGGAGAAGTGCTTACAATGAATGTAGAAAGAGGCGAGTGGACCTCGGCGCCTGGGGGGAGATGTACTTACAATGAATGAAGAAAGAGGCGAGTGGACCTCGACGCCTGGGAGAGATGTACTTACAATGAACGGTGAAAGAGTCGAGTGGACCTCGGCGCCTGGGGGAGATGTACTTACAGCGAATGTTGATAGAGCCGTGTGGACCTCGGCGCCTGGAGGAGATGTGCTTACAATGAATGTAGAAAGAGGCGAGTGGACCTCGGCGCCTGTGGGGAGATGTGCTTACAATGAATGTAGAAAGAGGCAAGTGGACCTCAACGCCTGGCGGGAGATGTACTTACAATGAATGTGGAAAGAGGCAAGTGGACCTCGGCGCCTGGGGCGAGATGTACTTAAAATGAATCTAGAAAGTGGTGAGTGGACCTCGGCGCCTGGGGGAGATGTACTTACAATGAATGTAGAAAGAGGCGAGTGGACCTCGGCGCCTGGGGGGAGATGTACTTACAATGAACGAAAAAAGAGGCGAGTGGTCCTCGACCCCTGGGAGAGATGTACTTACAATGAATGTAGAAAGAGTCGAGTGGACCTCGGCGCCTGGAGGGAGATGTACTTACAGTGAATGTAGAAAGAGGCGAGTGGACCTCGGCGCCTGGGGGAGATGTACTTGCAATGATTGTAGAAAGAGGCGAGTGGACCTCGGCGCCTGGGGGGAGATGTGCTTATAATTAATATAGAAAGAGGCGAGTTGACCTCGGCGGCTGGGGGAGATGTTCTTACATTGAATGTAGAAAGAGGCGAGTGGTCCTCGACTCCTGGGAGAGATGTACTTACAATGAATGTAGAAAGAGTCGAGTGGACCTCGGCGCCTGGAGGGAGATGTACTTACAGTGAATGTAGAAAGAGGCGAGTGGACCTCGGCGCCTGGGAGAGATGTACTTACAATGAATGTAGAAACAGTCGAGTGGACCTCGGCGCCTGGAGGGAGATGTACTTACAATGAATGTAGAAAGAGGCGAGTGGACCTCGGCGCTTGGGGGGAGATGTGCTTACAATGAATTTGGAAAAAGGCAAGTGGATCTCGGCGCCTGGCGAAATATGTACTTACAATGAATGTAGAAAGAGGCGAGTGAACCTCGGCGTCTGGGGGGACATGTGCTTATAATTAATATAGAAAGAGGCGAGTTGACCTCGGCGGCTGTGGGAGATGTGCTTACAATGAATGTAGAAAGAGGCAAGTGGACCTCGGCGCCTGGCGGGAGATGTACTTACAATGAATTTGGAAAGAGGCAAGTGGACCTCGGCGCCTGGCGGGAGATGTACTTACAATGAATGTAGAAAGAGGCGAGTGCACCTCGGCGCCTGGGGGGAGATGTGCTTATAATTAATATAGAAAGAGGCGAGTTGACCTCGGCGGCTGTGGGAGATGTGCTTACAATGAATGTAGAAAGAGGCAAGTGGACCTCGGCGCCTGGCGGGAGATGTACTTACATTAATTTGGAAAGAGGCAAGTGGACCTCGGCGCCTGGGGGGAGATGTACTTAAAATTAATCTAGAAAGTGGCGAGTGGACCTCGGCGCCTGGGGGAGATGTACTTACAATGAATGAAGAAAGAGGCGAGTGGACCTCGACGCCTGGGAGAGATATACTTACAATGAATGTAGAAAGAGTCTAGTGGACCTCGCCGCCTGGATGGAGATGTACTTACAATTAATGTAGATTACTGCACCGACTCAGGCCGACTGACGGTAACGATATTCATGAAAGAACGCATATTACATCCCGTAGGTAGCGGATTTGTGTACGCTTTATTTGATATTGTCCCAGTTGACGTGTGTGAAGGGATCTGTTTCTTCCATGATGCACGAGGAACTTACCCTGTGTCGTGTTTGATGTCTTCAGGCCAGCGCCGTTAATGGACACTAACGTGACACTCCTTCCAACTATCTGTTCACGACAAATGACTCCGTTCCTATACTGGTCAGTGGCTGGACATCAGCGCCACCTGGCGTACTCCCTACAGCCCACCAGTTTTCGAGAACCTACAAAGGCCCATGCGATGTTGTTACTTTGTTCTGTTTTATTAACTAACAATGATATATTGGTTACACTTAAATAAAATAAAATAAATACTAACTCCTGGAATTGAATCCGCCATAAATTTATATGGCGGAAATGATCTGGACAGGTCAATAAACAACGATGTATAGCACACATAATTTCGTCATTAGCTGATCAGAGGTTCTATATTGTATGCCATACGTTTGTCCTTCTTCAAAATAAATATGATCAAACAGTTCAGCATCACCTGGCTTTCATTGTCAAAGACTTCGTAGTACACGGCTATGGACGAGTTGTCTCCCTGGAAAGTCGACTGCTCAGTCTGACTCCAAGAGAGATCGACGTGGAATATCAACGTAAACACCGGTGGTGTCATATCGATGTAGACCCCGCCTGAAGACGCCGTCACGGAGCGACCAGACCCGGTGATAGTCTTCACAGTGATATAGTACGGCTGGAGACAAAACTCGTTGGTAATCGCCCCAGTCTGCATCGGGTTCAAAGCGAGGCCGGTAACGTTGATGTGGACAACTTGTGTCTGTTCTGCTTTGCACGTCGTATTGCAAATAAACCGATCGCAAGCGTGCTGGCATGGAATACACGGATGTGTGGTCTGTAAAAAGGCCAGGAATTGACCATAGCATGTTATTTATTCATACAGTCGCCACGTAAGCCCAAATTACGACCGGTCGTATATTACAAAGGTGTTGTTGGTAGAGGTATACAATTGTTTTTAATCAGCATATCCTGGTCGACTGCTGCCGACTGCATTTGCTGTTGTGGTTGCAACTGAAATACCAGGCTTCTATTGTAGAGTCGTCAGCGGCTGGTAGACGGTCCAATGACTACTCTCGATGCTCGTCTGCGTCACCGGTCCGCTGAACAGCTCCAGTTCGGCCTTCACGCCCTCGCACGTCGAGCCGTTCACGAACGCCATCGTTGTCGACCGTTCGACGTCTTCCGCCTACTGACGACCGTCGCCGCTAGCCGCGCTCTCTTTATGCCGCAGCCGCCGCCGCCGCGGCCGTTTTTCTTACGTCGAGTTGACTTAATAGCGTATGCAGGATCGAATCTCCTCCGCGCGGCGGCGGCGCCATCACCACCACTACGACGCGCACTCGAAAGTACGGCGACTGGTAGACGGTCCACTGACCGCCGTTCTCGAGTGCGCGCTCCATCGTCGTCGTTACTCGTCGAATATGTCCGTTCGACGCGCTCTTTTCCGCCTACTGACGGTCGTCGCCGCTAAGCGCGCTCTCTTTACGCCGACGCGGGGACGGCGCTGCTGCTGCGTCTTTTTTTGCTTCTTCTTCTTCTTCTTTGGATCCGCCGCCTGCGGATTCAATAGGCCGTCGAGAAGATCGGCGCCGGCCTCCTTCGCGCGCCTTTTTAGCGACTGTTTCAGATTGCCGCCGGCGACGACGTCGCGCGCCACGTGCATGCCGGTGTTGAGCGCCCGTTTTCCCAACGCCATCGCGCCCCTCTTGATAAGCGGCATGGCGCTTCGAAACAGACTTCCGAAGAGATTACCCAGACCGTGACCTCGTTGACCCCGAGCGCCGACGAAGACCGGCAGCTGTCCGCCGACCTGACGAACGTAGTAGTCCACGTACGGGTTCTTCGACGACATGTTAAAACAATTTCGATTTACAACGTCTGAAGTGAAGCGTCGTCACCACCTTCCCCTGCTCGAATGGTATCGGTTGGCCGTGATCGTCTCTTATATCGACTTCGACCTCGTCGAATTGATTCCGCATCAGCTTAACGTATTGCACGCGAACGAACGATTCCGAAACGACGTCACCGTTCTCACCGCGGACGGCGATGTTTCGAAGCAGCGGCGCGAACACGTCACCGACGACGCGCGGTTCCACGAGATCCGTGTACACGTACAGACTCTCGATGCCCGCCGACATGTTCACCGTATCGCGACCTTCGTACTCGAACGTGTACGCGGCGGGCGACGTGCTGATGACGGGTCTCGTCGCCGGCGCGGGACCGAACGCGGACGAACTCATGATCGTGTTGCTATGGAAACCTAGCACGTGCCTCAGACGGCTCGTATGAGGTATGATAAATTCGACACCCGCCGACAAACGTAGCGTAAAGCGGTTAGAGACGGCGCAGTATTCTAGCACGGCCTTGGCCTTGCTGGTGTGTAATTTCTCTAGCGCCTCGTTGATCCTGTTGCACAACGTATAAACGTTGTTGTAGAAACCGTGAGGAATCGTCGTCTGACGATATATCAGCACGGTCGTGCCGTCTTCGTCTATCTGCGTGTAAACGCCCCGTTCGCCCGCCGCGCAAGTCAGATAGAAGTAGGCGTCCTTCTTTCTCACGTTGTACCACGTGTGCGGATACTGTACCGACACGGCGCCGCATTCCCACTCCCCCGACAGGTCGAAACGTCGCGGCAACGTCGTGACGTAGTGCGTCAACGTATTTTCGGGGTGACGTTTCATAGACGCGTTGCTCGGCAGCGTCAGGTAAAAATCAGACGAGACCGCCATCGCGTTGTCGTCGACCGACACTCATAGACGGACTCGGGAGCAGGTAACCGAGACAGCTGCTCAACAGCGCCGTCCATGATGATGATCGCTCGTCGTGACGTCATCACGACAACGTATCCCACGCCGTGACGTCCATCGAAACGGATCTGCGTTTAGGTTCGCCTCGCATCCGGGTACGACGTCTCCGCTCAGTCGGCGCTGCTGATGAACTAGACGTCGACGGTCTCGTCATCCTCTCTTCTAGTAGCTGCTTCCGTCGTCGCTCCACGTACGAACGATAGCGCGGGTTGCCTACGAATTCCATAGGGATATTCATATCCTTCATGTGCAATCCGAACTCCCGCCATCCTACGGGCGCCGTCGTCTTCGATCTCGTTCGCATGAGATCGTTTACTAGATCGACCATATTACTCCCCGCGATCGCTTTACCGTCGTACACGAATTCACCGCGATCGTTCCATCGAGACAACGGATCGGCTTTCATTTTTTCGATCAGCAGTCTCGTCTTCTCTTTCAACGTTTTCGGCATACTGGCTACGATTTCGCGCTCTATCGTCTCCGACGATGGAGGCGTCGCCGCCGCCGCCGCCGCCGCTGCTGGCGCCACCGGTACCGCGGGTGTCTCGCCGCTGTTCACCACCGACACGCGTACCGGTTGCGCCGCTCGAGCCGCCTCTATCGTATTGTACCGACTCAGCAGTTGATTGTACGACGCTACCTTTTCTCGTTCCGATAAATCCGTACGTTCTAGAATGTCCTTCATGTCGCTGTCAAGACTACTCAGCACACGTGATCGAGGCGTGCTCGACGACTGATCGACGCGTGGCAGGAGGCTTTCCACCAATCGTGGATCGACCAACGCCATCTTCTTCGCGTACTGCATCAATTACCGCCGGCGCCACCGCCGAACACCTGTCTGAGCAGCGGCAAGATAACGGTACTCGCTAACGGCGCTAGCAGGGCCGTCAAAAAACCACCCGCACCCTTTTGCAAGATGACACGCTTCTGCTTACGCGTCACGTGTTTGTCGACGAGTTTACGCAGGTGATCCCGGTATTTCGACAATACGCGTTTCTGTTTCGGCGACAACTTCACGTTCCCTTTCAGAATGTTGTACGCGCAATCGCACAGACTACAAATGAGACCGGTGTCCGCGTGGGCGAGTAGCGCTTTTCGCAGAGCGATGTTCCGCCTATGTCTCTCCAACAGCTGCAGGGCGACGATGTGTCTCTTTATTTGATTCGTCGGTCCCGCCACCTTCGGTCGTCTCTTCGCTCCCGTCACGCGCCCCGTCATAGCGACTAATAAACGTACGCCCCGTCGTCCCTCTCTTCTTATAGTCCGCCGACGCCGCCACCACCACCACCACCGCCGCCACCCTTCCGTACGTACACGTACTGAAGGCCATCGTCCGGAAATATGCACGTACGCAAACGCATGTCCTCTTCCGTTTCCTGTTTCAGATCCACGAATAGATACCCGTACGCCGACGACGTCGCGTCTTTGAAAGCCTCTATCATGTAGTTGACCTTTCCCGGGTACATCTGTTTCGCTAGGTGACCTACTTGACCCGCGTCTCGAGGACTCTTGAATAGCACTATGTATTGAGCGTTCAGGCTGATTGTACGGTTTTCTTTCCCTTTCGGAAACATGTTCTGACGTAATTGTACGACCGACGTATTACAATGATGACTTTTTTTAGTAAATAGTACCGTCACCCGGCTATCGGTCTCCTCCATGAGGTCGTCGAGTACTAGAAGCGTTCTCGCTTTACCGTCTAAACGTTTCGGATCCGGCAGGCCGTCTACGAACTCTATTTTCGAAGACATAGACGCGTAGCCGCTCTGCCACTGTCCGTAATACCACAGGATTTTCTCCGGCGGCGGATCGATCATAGTGTCGTAACGTATCAAACGCTCGACGAACGTCGTCTTACCGCATCCCGTAGGACCGGCTACTATACACGTAAAAGGATGCTTCAACGACGGTCCGTTCATTTTTCACGACTGAACGACGAATACTTTTTTACGCCTTTTTATACTCATCGCGCAACTCCATCAACAGTTTACCGAGCGTGTTCTTCCCCGGATCGCCCGCGATTCCGCTACCCCAGAAACCCTCCTTACTCGCTACCCATTCCACCAATTCGACGTCCCCGGTCGCCAACAGTGCAGCCTTCAAATTGCTCGATCCGTCAAACTTCCTCTTCAACAACATCTTCATACATTCCACCCTAATGTCGGTCCATTTGTTTCTCATTCTCTTTAGTCGAATGTCGTAACTGCGTCGTTTCGCTGCGTAAGAGCTTCGCGAACTTTTGATTATTTCGGCGCATTCCACGTCCTCGTAGAATATCGCTTTCCAATACTGATAGGCGTGCTCGACGGATCGAAAGCCTCGACCGAACGCCGACAGTCGACGTATATACATATTCGACAAGAACGACCGCGATCCACCAAACCTTATAGGCGACGACGACATCGTACCGACTACCGATCACCCGCTACCGCCACCGCTTATATACCACTCATAAAAAGTTGCGACTAACCTTTCGATCCCTAAGATTTTGCCCCGGTTACCGCTAGGTGGCCTCTCGATTCTACAAACGCATTACGTCAGCGTTGAGGACTACGAATGTTCCATGGTTTTAGCGTGGTTAGCGCGATAAACGCATTATTGCTTACGTCAGCGCGCTCTAGGTACGGCGTTGATCGCTAGGACTAAAATACTCTCTGCACTCACCGCTAGGTGGCATCTCTCTAGTGTACTGTCAATCATCCAATTAGTATCAAATTACATCGCTCATCAATCACGTTTTTTATAAGTAGGTTTCCCAAACTCATTAGTGTCAACCACAAAGCCTTTGATCTTTTTTTATGCATAGGATTAGTCTCGCATTATTGCTGACTCAGCGGTGTGCCCGAAAACGATTAGTGGTCATTAAATTCTTTTTTATAAGTAGGCTTTTGAGATCGTACAGCCCTCACCTGGGGGAGATGTACTTAAAGCGAATGAAGATAGAGGCGAGTGGACCTCGGCGCCTGGGGGGAGATGTGCTTACAATGAATGTAGAAAGAGGCGAGTGGACCTTAGCGCCTGTGAGGAGATGTGCTTACAATGAATGTAGAAAGAGACAAGTGGACCTCGGCGCCTGGCGGGAGATGTACTTACAATGAATGTAGAAAGAGGCTAGTGGACCTCAAAACCTGGGGGAGACGTACTTACAATGAATGTAGAAAGAGGCGAGTGCACCTCGACGCCTGGGAGAGATGTACTTACAATGAATGTAGAAACAGTCGAGTGGACCTCGGCGCCTGGAGGGAGATGTACTTACAATGAATGTAGAAAGAGGCGAGTGGACCTCGGCGCCTGGGGGGAGATGTACTTACAATGAATGTAGAAAGAGGCGAGTGGACCTCGGCGCCTGGGGGAGATGTACTTACAATGAATGTAGAAAGAGGCGACTGGACCTCGGCGCCTGGGGGGAGATGTGCTTATAATTAATATAGAAAGAGGCGAGTGGACCTCGGCGCCTGGGGGAGAAGTGCTTACAATGAATGTAGAAAGAGGCGAGTGGACCTCGGCGCCTGGGGGGAGATGTACTTACAATGAATGAAGAAAGAGGCGAGTGGACCTCGACGCCTGGGAGAGATGTACTTACAATGAACGGTGAAAGAGTCGAGTGGACCTCGGCGCCTGGGGGAGATGTACTTACAGCGAATGTTGATAGAGCCGTGTGGACCTCGGCGCCTGGAGGAGATGTGCTTACAATGAATGTAGAAAGAGGCGAGTGGACCTCGGCGCCTGTGGGGAGATGTGCTTACAATGAATGTAGAAAGAGGCAAGTGGACCTCAACGCCTGGCGGGAGATGTATTTACAATGAATGTGGAAAGAGGCAAGTGCACCTCGGCGCCTGGGGCGAGATGTACTTAAAATGAATCTAGAAAGTGGTGAGTGGACCTCGGCGCCTGGGGGAGATGTACTTACAATGAATGTAGAAAGAGGCGAGTGGACCTCGGCGCCTGGGGGGAGATGTACTTACAATGAACGAAAAAAGAGGCGAGTGGTCCTCGACCCCTGGGAGAGATGTACTTACAATGAATGTAGAAAGAGTCGAGTGGACCTCGGCGTCTGGAGGGAGATGTACTTACAGTGAATGTAGAAAGAGGCGAGTGGACCTCGGCGCCTGGGGAGATGTACTTACAATGAATGTAGAAAGAGGCGAGTGGACCTCGGCGCCTGGTGGGAGATGTGCTTATAATTAATATAGAAAGAGGCGAGTTGACCTCGGCGGCTGGGGGAGATGTTCTTACATTGAATGTAGAAAGAGGCGAGTGGTCCTCGACCCCTGGGAGAGATGTACTTACAATGAATGTAGAAAGAGTCGAGTGGACCTCGGCGCCTGGAGGGAGATGTACTTACAGTGAATGTAGAAAGAGGCGAGTGGACCTCGGCGCCTGGGAGAGATGTACTTACAATGAATGTAGAAACAGTCGAGTGGACCTCGGCGCCTGGAGGGAGATGTACTTACAATGAATGTAGAAAGAGGCGAGTGGACCTCGGCGCTTGGGGGGAGATGTGCTTACAATGAATTTGGAAAAAGGCAAGTGGATCTCGGCGCCTGGCGAAATATGTACTTACAATGAATGTAGAAAGAGGCGAGTGAACCTCGGCGTCTGGGGGGACATGTGCTTATAATTAATATAGAAAGAGGCGAGTTGACCTCGGCGGCTGTGGGAGATGTGCTTACAATGAATGTAGAAAGAGGCAAGTGGACCTCGGCGCCTGGCGGGAGATGTACTTACAATGAATTTGGAAAGAGGCAAGTGGACCTCGGCGCCTGGCGGGAGATGTACTTACAATGAATGTAGAAAGAGGCGAGTGAACCTCGGCGCCTGGGGGGAGATGTGCTTATAATTAATATAGAAAGAGGCGAGTTGACCTCGGCGGCTGTGGGAGATGTGCTTACAATGAATGTAGAAAGAGGCAAGTGGACCTCGGCGCCTGGCGGGAGATGTACTTACAATTAATTTGGAAAGAGGCAAGTGGACCTCGGCACCTGGGGGGAGATGTACTTAAAATTAATCTAGAAAGAGGCGAGTGGACCTCGGCGCCTGGGGGAGATGTACTTACAATGAATGAAGAAAGAGGCGAGTGGACCTCGACGCCTGGGAGAGATGTACTTACAATGAATGTAGAAAGAGTCTAGTTGACCTCGCCGCCTGGATGGAGATGTACTTACAATTAATGTAGATTACTGCACCGACTCAGGCCGACTGACAGTAACGATGTTCATGAAAGAACGCATATTACATCCCGTAGGTAGCGGATTTGTGTACGCTTTATTTGATATTGTCCCAGTTGACGTGTGTGAAGGGATCTGTTTCTTCCATGATGCACGAGGAACTTACCCTGTGTCGAGTTTGATGTCTTCAGGCCAGCGCCGTTAATGGACACTAACGTGACAATCCTTCCAACTATCTGTTCACGACAAATGACTCCGTTCCTATACTGGTCAGTGGCTGGACATCAGCGCCACCTGGCGTACTCCCTACAGCCCACCAGTTTTCGAGAACCTACAAAGGCCCATGCGATGTTGTTACTTTGTTCTGTTTTATTAACTAACAATGATATATTGGTTACACTTAAATAAAATAAAATAAATACTAACTCCTGGAATTGAATCCGTCATAAATTTATATGGCGGAAATGATCTGGACAGGTCAATAAACAACGATGTATAGCACACATAATTTCGTCATTAGCTGATCAGAGGTTCTATATTGTATGCCATACGTTTGTCCTTCTTCAAAATAAATATGATCAAACAGTTCAGCATCACCTTGCTTTCATTGTCAAAGACTTCGTAGTACACGGCTATGGACGAGTTGTCTCCCTGGAAAGTCGACTGCTCAGTCTGACTCCAAGAGAGATCGACGTGGAATATCAACGTAAACACCGGTGGTGTCATATCGATGTAGCCCCCGCCTGAAGACGCCGTCACGGAGCGACCAGACCCGGTGATAGTCTTCACAGTGATATAGTACGGCTGGAGACAAAACTCGTTGGTAATCGCCCCAGTCTGCATCGGGTTCAAAGCGAGGCCGGTAACGTTGATGTGGACAACTTGTGTCTGTTCTGCTTTGCACGTCGTATTGCAAATAAACCGATCGCAAGCGTGCTGGCATGGAATACACGGATGTGTGGTCTGTAAAAAGGCCAGGAATTGACCATAGCATGTTATTTATTCATACAGTCGCCACGTAAGCCCAAATTACGACCGGTCGTATATTACAAAGGTGTTGTTGGTAGAGGTATACAATTGTTTTTAATCAGCATATCCTGGTAGATTGCTGCCGACTGCATTTGCTGTTGTGGTTGCAACTGAAATACCAGGCTTCTATTACGATGAAAAATCCAGCTAGCGTAGTTTATAAATACCTTAACACGCATTGTGTGTAAATTGAACAGCCAAATAGTATTCGAGAGGTTCCGAGACATAAAACTACCTTCTGAAATGACGAGACATCGTCGGCATTTGCTTTGGTTCCACTTGCGGCTTGGAACTCAACGACGGGACGGGCGCTTCCGCGGAATGGGTCACCGAAACGACATCGTTTAGTGGATGCCGCTGCAAACCTGTGGGAACACAAACCAGGTGATCGCTCTGTGTACATGCATGCATGTATGCGTGCGTGTACGTGCGTGTACGTGCGTGTGCGTGCGGGCGTGTGTGTGTGTGCGTGTGCGTGTGTGCGTGTGTGCGTGTGTGCGTGTGTGCGTGTGTACGTGTGTGCGTGTGTGCGTGTGTGGGAGTATATGTGCGATTGCGTGTGCATGGGCTTGTACGCGCATGTGCATGTGTGCGTGTGTGCGTGTGTGCGTGTGTGCGTGTTTGCGTGTGTGCGTGTGTGCGTGTGAGCCTGTGTGCGTGTGTGCGTGTGTTCGTGAGTGCGTGTGAGCGTGTGTGCGTGTGTGCGTGTGTGCGTGTGTGCGTGTGTGCGTGTGTGCGTGTGTGCGTGTGTGCGTGTGTGCGTGTGTGCGTGTGTGCGTGTGTGCGTGTGTGCGTGTGTGCGTGTGAGCCTGTGTGCGTGTGTGCGTGTGTTCGTGAGTGCGTGTGAGCGTGTGTGCGTGTGTGCGTGTGTGCGTATGTGCGTGTGTGCGTGTGTGCGTGTGTGCGTGAGTGCGTGTGTGCGTGTGTGCGTGTGTGCGTGTGTGCGTGTGTGCGTGTGTGCGTGTGTGCGTGCGTGGGTGTACGTATGTGTCAGAAAAAGACGGACGGCGTGTGTGCGTTTGTGAGCGTGTGTACACGTTTGTGAGATGACCGACGGAGAGATAGACATATATACACTGTGTATACACTGTGTATACAAACAAACAAACATACTGGGAGAGAGAAACAGCGATACATTGTTACCGATACACACATCGTGATTGTAGAATGACTAGTTCTGGTTTACTGCTGTACTCACTCAAGACGACTAAAAACGGCATTTGTCTGTGGCGGGTGGAAGACGTCTTTGAGAGGAGTCACCCAGCCGTAACGGTTGTAGACGCCGAGCGTAATCTGTGTCCGATCAGAGACGTTTGTCGCTCCTGCCAGGAGCGCTCGCTCTCTGCCTTCGATGTACAACTTCAACTCCCAGTTCTGTATCTGAGGTTGTAACCCGAAACGAAAAGGAGGACGTGGTAGAAAAAGTGACATCGCTGGTCAATCACGCATTTCAAGAGAGTGCAATATTGCCATTGATGACTACTGCGATGCTGGCAATGAAAAGAACGCGCCTGCAGTAGTGACATAAAGGCAAGTTCTTATATAGCGCAGCATCCAGTCCCTAGGATTGCTAAAAGCGCTTGACTCTTTACTCCCTGACAGACCTGTTCAATCGAACACCATCTCGACTGCTGACTAATTAAATGTCCTTACCCAATCATAATTTGATATTACTTATTATTGCTATTATTTCGGTTGTCTACTAGTAGTATATTATTTTTAAATTATTTATTCATTAATATTTATTGTATATATTAATCTTACTTATGTGTACATATATTGTTTTACAGTAGCCAGTTTTTATTGTAGACTCTGTAAACACCATTGAACATTACTACTCTGGATACAAGTGTCTTAATGAAGTTAATTATTCTTATTTTTATTTCTCTGGGAATCATTCTTAGACATTATACCTAGTTATGAACGTAAGTGCATAATACACAGTGTGTTATTTCTTTTAAGTAACGGTACTTTGCTTACGACGTGTTCACTTTTGAATGTATTTATACTTTTTTATTTGTAAACAAAGCCATTAATAAGTGACGTCACATTATTGGTAGACTTTTTAGACGCTTGCCGCGTTGTCACGCTTCGTAGCGTTGACCTGTGCATCCTTTAACATGATGTTCGTTCCAGCGCAGCACACAGAAAACCATCCCGCAGTAACGGTAGCTAAACAAGAAAGAAAATCGAAGTATTGATAATCACGTTGTAATTGCAAATTGCTTAACAACAAAAATACGATTAATTAATATAACTGTATGTGAATGTTGTACGCGTTAAACACAACATCACCATGTACAGCTTAGCCTACCTCGTCGACGTCTTCCTCTTGTCCAGTGACGACCAACTTGTACACGTGTCTCTTGTCAGTCGGGTTGAAGTCGACGTCAGACACCGTGTGCATTGTCTCGTTCAACGTGGTCGCCCACAGAAAGACCCAGTCGGATGGCTGTCCCTCGTAGGTTGCATCTGCAGATAACCATGCCATTAGTAATACTAAACTCACTGATGATAATAACTTACACTCACCGATTGGGCAACACTTTTCACAATTAGAGTATTTTGAACTAAAACGTGATCATTTAAATTCTTCTCTCACCAGATATGTCATTGTAAGCAGCATTGTTTTATAATCGAGTGCCTTTGTATAAGGGTGGCTGCTCAAGAGAGGGACTGATGTAATAAGAATATGTTTTCATTTATTTTGTTTATAATAATCAGGATGCCACCCTCACTCCCTTGGGTGTATTTGCAAGCCGAATCCTCTTTTCTGTTTTAATTCAGGGACGTTGAGTGCCGTGTCCCCCGGCAGTCCGGTGTCGACAATCCTCAGTCCGTTGCTGCGCCGACCGCTGTGCATCAATCTCGGTGTGTCTCCGTGAAACAAGACGGGCGTGTAGTCGGCAAACATGCCCTTGGGGCCGTCAAAGAAGACGACAGACGTGACGGCTCGCATGGATCCACAAGCGGCCTTGATCTCAAACTGCACACAGAACCTCGTGGTTAGAGTAAGACAAGTGCCAAACTGGTAAAGACTGTATGAAGAGACACACAAGAGAACCAACAGTGTGTGGTACACACGCACCTACTGAACAGTGATATTCGCTATTTATACACCGCCATAGGGAGTATTGCAACACACATGCTAAAATTGGATCAGCAAATTATAATTATTGAGTTTCAACATACATGTCATGTCTGGGTGTTAGAAATAATTATGAGAGTCAGTAGAAAGATCTGGTAAGATATATGAACAAGAAAGATTAATAATATTATTACAAAACGAACACTCTTGTAATGTATTTTTTCTATCCCTACACAATACTGTTTGTGGAAAATCTATACATCCACAGATGACTTACAGAGTACGTGGCTCCCCTGTTGATATCAGCGTCCATCTGAATAGCTCCGGACAACATCTGAGACTTTTTCTGTGAAAGCTGAAAACAATATGTTCAAAACGACATACTCCAGACGTCTCACAGAGATTACATCCATTATTTTTATCAACAATCAGATATATCGCCAATGTGTGGACTGCATTTATTACAAACAGGGAACATAGCTTAGACACAAAACGTTGCTAAATTTATGGAAATACTGAATGATGAAAGTTTTTTTTAATTCGTTCCACCTCTATGTATTTATCTATGTCGGGACTCGAGTGTTATATATACCCAATGTTACCGCAGGTGCAATTACTCGAGTTATATAAACACACGACACATCTCACAATTTTCGAGTTATATAAACACACTACACATCTCAGAATTTACACCTGATAATCGCTACTATCTAGATACAACAACACAAACCTGGAAGTCGTGGAATTCGACGCCATCTTGCCTCTCTTCATGCTCAACTGCGCGAAGGTATTTGTGCACGAGCGGAGTCCATTGGGAATTTGCACTCGACATTGAGTACATCTGCCGAGGACACGCAGCCCCTATGGCCGTGGGAAGATAAAGGAACACACCTACAAAATAACATGCACGGTTCAGTAAAATATACGACATAATGTCCAAACGCTTCATGTCTCCGATGTTTACTTTTGTTTGTTTGACGGCCCTTTGAGCGAGACAAAATGGTCACTTGATGAATGGGTCAGTTGTAAGGGGATAGTCGCATAAATAGGTGTCATTTACCGCAGACTTATACCATCCGAAGTATGGTGCCGTAAAGGCGGATTCTGCACTCGTTGTAGTTCAAGAGGTTCTTGTTGATAGATCCTGTCTGGTAGTGCCATAGCAACTTGTTTATGAGCTTCTTGTTCCAGCATTTCTTTCCTTTCCAGGGGATGTAGATGCAGAAGTGAAATATGAGCATCGCTCTGAGTTTAATACGTAGAGGAATCAGATTGAGATCCATGCCAGCCCTAAAACAACGTTTAAAAAAAAAATTAGATGATGGTATTAACAAATACGCACGCACACTTACACGAATGCGGGCACGGAAACGCACACGCGAGCACACATGCACACACGCGCACACATGAGTAGCAATACATGTTAATAAATGAAAATTTCAGATACTTAAACCGATTCAGAGCAGTTTGAAGTGAACCGTGGGTGTTCCTTTTCATCATTCACTGTGTCCAGGGAATTAGTGATTAGTAAGGGATATTAAGATACCAACAGGGTGATACCACTCTCCTAATATATGCCAAATTTCATATCTGTATATGCATTACCCTTCCGTTTATGATAATGTTCCCCTAATATGAAACCGTGGATATGCTGAAACCGTGAGTATGCACGACAGAGCTGAAGCTGTTACGACACAGCGGTGACAACTAAGTGATTAAAGGTACTATATGGTGACAAATATTTACATCAATCCAGTTTTGAGTAGCAACACATGTTAATAAATGAAAGTTTGAGATACCTAACCGATTCAGGGCAGTTAGAAGTGAACCGTGAGTGTTCCTTTTCATCATTCACTGTGTCCAGGGAATTAATGATTAGTAAGGGATATTAAGACACCAACAGGGTGATACGACTCTCCTAATATACGTAAAATTTAATATCTGTATATGCATTATCCTTCCGTTTATGATAATGTTCCCCTAATATGAAACCGTGGATATGCTGAAACCGTGAGTATGCGTAACAGAGCTGAAGCTGTTAAGACACAGCGGTGACAACTATGGTGATTACAGGTACTATATGGTGACAAATATTTACATCAATTCAGTTTTGAGTAGCAACACATGTTAATAAAAGGTTTGAGATACCTAACCGATTCAGGGCAGTTTGAAGTGAACCGTGAGTATGCCTTTTCACTGTGTCCAGGGAATTAGGGATTAGTAAGGGATATTAAGACACCAACAGGGTGATACCAGCTGGACCTGTCGACGGTGACCGTCACCTTCAGCGACTGTGAGAGTCAGCATGACGGTGTGAGTCGCTATGAGTGGACGGTCGGATCGGCACCCAGAATCGATGACGTAAAGCCCTAAGCTGACGTCAACCTCGTGACGCACGACGGAGGGGCGATGGGCATGCTGGGTAAGACTGGTATGGAGAGATCATAGTGTGATAGTCGAACGCGTAAGAGATGTAATGCAAAATGGCTAACATGCGTAATATATGAAGTACTGTAATCGCCGCCTGATTTCGATAATACATCAACACAATTCAAATATATAATTAAATAATGTGGACTCTAGAATAATTGTTTTGTATAATCCTGGCAGTTGGGT
>JAHLWY010000357.1:0-107730 GCA_020002185.1 Paraescarpia echinospica | reverse complement strand
GGTGACTCACTACAATGAATAAACTAAACTACTATGGTATCAAAGGTGACACACTACAATGAATAAAGTAAACTACTATGGTATCACAGGTGACTCACTACAATGAATAAACTAAACTACTAGGGTATCACAGGTGACACACTACAATGAATAAACTAAACTACTATGGTATCACAGGTGACTCACTACAATGAATAAACTAAACTACTATGGTATCACAGGTGACACACTACAATGAATAAACTAAACTACTATGGTATCACAGGTGACTCACTACATTGAATAAACTAAACTACTAGGGTATCACAGTTGATTCACTACAATGAATAAACTAAACTACTATGGTATCACAGGTGACTCACTACAATGAATAAACTAAACTACTAGGGTATCACAGGTGACTCACTACAATGAATAAACTAAACTACTATGGTATCACAGGTGACTCACTACAATGAATAAACTAAACTACTAGGGTATCACAGGTGACACACTACAATGAATAAACTAAACTACTATGGTATCACAGGTGACTCACTACAAAGAATAAACTAAACTACTAGGGTATCACAGGTGACACACTACAATGAATAAACTAAACTACTAGGGTATCACAGGTGACTCACTACAATGAATAAACTAAACTACTATGGTATCACAGGTGACACACTACTATGAATAAACTAAACTACTATGGTATAACAGGTGACACACTACAATGAATAAACTAAACTACTATGGTATCACAGGTGAATCACTACAATGAATAAACTAAACTACTATGGTATCACAGGTGACACACTACAATGAATAAACTAAACTACTATGGTATCACAGGTGACACACTACAATGAATAAACTAAACTACTATGGTATCACAGGTGACCCACTACAATGAATAAAGTAAACTACTATGGTAACACAGGTGACACACTACAATGAATAAACTAAACTACTAGGGTATCACAGGTGACTCACTACAATGAATAAACTAAACTACTATGGTATCACAGGTGACTCACTACAATGAATAAACTAAACTACTAGGGTATCACAGGTGACACACTACAATGAATAAACTAAACTACTATGGTATCACAGGTGACTCACTACAATGAATAAACTAAACTACTATGGTATCACAGGTGACACACTACAATGAATAAACTAAACTACTATGGTATCACAGGTGACTCACTACAATGAATAAACTAAACTACTAGGGTATCACAGGTGACACACTACAATGCATAAACTAAACTACTATGGTATCACAGGTTACTCACTACAATGAATAAACTAAACTACTATGGTATCACAGGTGACACACTACAATGAATAAACTAAACTACTAGGCTATCACAGGTGACTCACTACAATGAATAAACTAAACTACTATCGTATCATAGGTGACACACTACAATGAATAAACTAAACTACTAGGGTATCACAGGTGACTCAATACAATGAATAAACTAAACTTCTATGGTATCACAGGTGACACACTACAATGAATAAACTAAACTACTATGGTATCACAGGTGACTCACTACAATGAATAAACTAAACTACTAGGGTATCACAGGTGACTCACAACAATGAATAAACTAAACTACTATGGTATCACAGGTGACACTACAATGAATAAACTAACTACTGGTATCACAGGTGACTCACTAGAATAAACTAAACTACTATGGTATCACAGGTGACACACTACAATGAATAAACTAAACTACTAGGGTATCACAGGTGACTCACTACAATGAATAAACTAAACTACTATGGTATCACAGGCGACACACTACAATGAATAAAGTAAACTACTATGGTATCACAGGTGACTCACTACAATGAATAAACTAAACTACTAGGGTATCACAGGTGACACACTACAATGAATAAACTAAACTACTATGGTATCACAGGTGACTCACTACAATGAATAAACTAAACTACTATGGTATCACAGGTGACACACTACAATGAATAAACTAAACTACTATGGTATCACAGGTGACACACTACAATGAATAAACTAAACTACTATGGTATCACAGGTGACTCACTACAATGAATAAACTAAACTACTATGGTATCACAGGTGACACACTACAATGAATAAACTAAACTACTAGGGTATCACAGGTGACTCACTACAATGAATAAACTAAACTACTATGGTATCACAGGTGACACACTACAATGAATAAACTAAACTACTAGGGTATCACAGGTGACACACTACAATGAATAAACTAAACTACTAGGGTATCACAGGTGACTCACTACAATGAATAAACTAAACTACTATGGTATCACAGGTGACACACTACTATGAATAAACTAAACTACTATGGTATCACAGGTGACACACTACAATGAATAAACTAAACTACTATGGTATCACAGGTGACTCACTACAATGAATAAACTAAACTACTATGGTATCACAGGTGACACACTACAATGAATAAACTAAACTACTATGGTATCACAGGTGACTCACTACAATGAATAAACTAAACTACTATGGTATCACAGGTGACACACTACAATGAATAAACTAAACTACTATGGTATCACAGGTGACTCACTACAATGAATAAACTAAACTACTGTATCACAGGTGACACACTACAATGAATAAACTAAACTACTATGGTATCACAGGTGACTCACTACAATGAATAAACTAAACTACTAGGGTATCACAGGTGACACACTACAATGAATAAACTAAACTACTATGGTATCACAGGTGACTCACTACAATGAATAAACTAAACTACTATGGTATCACAGGTGACACACTACAATGAATAAACTAAACTACTAGGGTATCACAGGTGACTCACTACAATGAATAAACTAAACTACTATGGTATCACAGGTGACACACTACAATGAATAAACTAAACTACTAGGGTATCACAGGTGACTCACTACAATGAATAAACTAAACTACTAGGGTATCACAGGTGACTCACTACAATGAATAAACTAAACTACTATGGGTGACACACTACAATGAATAAACTAAACTACTCACAGGTGACTCACTACAATGAATAAACTAAACTACTATGGTATCACAGGTGACACACTACAATGAATAAACTAAACTACTAGGGTATCACAGGTGACTCACTACAATGAATAAACTAAACTACTATGGTATCACAGGTGACACACTACAATGAATAAACTAAACTACTATGGTATCACAGGTGACTCACTACAATGAATAAACTAAACTACTAGGGTATCACATTTGACACACTACAATGAATAAACTAAACTACTAGGGTATCACAGGTGACACACTACAATGAATAAACTAAACTACTATGGTATCACAGGTGACACAATACAATGAATAAACTAAACTACTAGGGTATCACAGGTGACTCACTACAATGAATAAAGTCAATTCTATCAAACCGCACTCAGATTGTAAATGGTTCCCACTCAGCTCCTGCAAATGTCATCTCCGGTGTACCCCAGGGCTCAGTCCTTGGCCTTGTTCTTTTCCTACTGTACATAAATTACATCACCGGTTCAGTCAACTCAAATATCAGACTATTCGCCGATGATTCGATCCTATACAGAGAAATCCAAAGATCAGCAGATCATAACATCCTTCAAACAGACCTAAACAAACTACCGACTGGACAGTCAAGTGTGAAATGAACTTCAATATCCCAAAGTGTCTCCTTCTCAGAATAAACGCAAACCAAGCCACTTAACCTACACCATCTCAAACCAACCAGTGTCCAAGTCGATTCACACTCCTATCTCTAAACTGTCGTGGACAAAGCATGTCCACACCACTGCATCTCAATCCGCTAGAACACTTGGCCTCCTTAAACGCACTCTCCACCCTGCAACATCTAAGTTTAAGGAAACAGTCTACAATATGTTAGTAAGACGAAAACTATAGTACGGAGTTGTAGCCTGGAATCCCTATACACAAAATAGCATTGATACCCTTGAAAACAAATTATGGCACTTGGTTGACACAATTATTTTTTAATTATATTTCAAATTCAGTGCAATGCGCACTGCACAAGTCCTACGAGTCCTAGGTTAGCCCCAGAAGGGGCTGTTGGAGAAACAACACTTAAGACTTAATTCATATAAGTAATCTGGCATCGATTTCACCGGGTGGGTGCACAAGTTCACATTCACAAAGTCCACAAAAAGTACATAGTAACTTTTGGATGATTTTTTGGACTTTGCAGAGATACTAAACCAATCCTAAGGGAGCAGTCATAATTTATGACGGACGCGCTTAGTTTTTGTCAAGGAGCCTATATTTAGACAGAAGGCGTCACTGAGCGAGATCATGGCAGTCTGTAATGCAAGATTTTGTCCGCAATTTGGGAGGCTGACATGTGTGTCTGGAGTCCTGCCCCAGTTAGACTTTACAACACTCACATGCTTTGACATAAGTGCATTCGAGTAGTCAGATTTTCAGGTGTGATTGTAGAAGCTGTTGACAGTAAAATGCTGTATTTTTTAGCTGATCTTACTAAGCGGAAGAATATTTGGCAGCAATTAGGCTATTTGACCCTTTAGCCGGAGTACTGCTTGCATCCATTCGTAAATGTTGAAGGGTGTCATACATACAGGCATTTACGAGAGCTAGAAATATTAAATTTTGACTAAACTCGACCAGCATGCCAATGAGAAGATGATAACAGCAGGTACGAAGTTTCAGAATTTTTGTAGGTCAAGTTTTTTTCTAATCATACAAATCGCTAACGTGGCAACCAATGGGAAAACTAACTGTAGACTGACCCCGTCTGTGTATCTGCACTGGTTTGGCGCACCTACAAAATGGTGGACTGACCGCTCCATTTACGTACTTTTTTTAACAATGGAAACAGCGTGCGCTGGACAGTCTTTAAATTGATATACGGTCTTTGGTTTTCATTGCACGCGATGTGGATGTAGGTCAGAAATCCTGGTCTGTCCACCGAGTTCACATCACACATCTTTATTATAAAACAGTAGGTTATCTTTTATTCTGTGGGCCTATAACTATGTTAGTTTTGCAGGTATGTGGCTGACATTTTGTATTTTATCTAGCGGACCCATTGTGAGAGTTCGTCGATTTAGATTTTTTGAAATTCGCCCGGGGGCCCAATATTTCCAAAGCGTGGAGTTCCAGCGACGATTTTTTTTTCTTTTATCATAAAGATAATAATGACATCTACAAATATGTGTCTGTATGTATGCAGAAAGTGTGATTAGGTTTTATGTTATGGACGTTTGAAAATCTTGAACGCATAACCCTGTAAAAACATTAAAAGTAGAGACCAACCCCTTGAAGCGTGCATTTCAGAGTTTAGTTTGAAAGCAGAACTGTTGACTCTATCATGCCTTAATTATAAGTCCATACAGTGAGATCAATACGAATACTATAACAACACTTGCCCGAGTACAAATTATTGGCCCCACATTAGATAGACCAGATTTACTAAGTCTCAAACTGATAATTAGTTGTTGGAACTATAACTGTTGTTTCTTTCTGTATCAGCTGCTGGTGGCCTCAGACGTGGGACTCTGATTGTTGTTCAATACAAACGCATACTCTTAATGGAACCGGACTCGTCTTCACCAAGACCACTCATCGCCGGTGGAAGTAAGTAACATGATGCAATGACAGTTTGCTTGGCAGTGATATAATGTACCATTTACAGTTACAAAGGATAGTTCACATATTGAATAAAATTACCCGGTAGTTGCTATAAATTAATTTGTGGAAAGATAAGATATATCTGCATGACTGGGTTATTAATACACAATCTCGTGAAGATTGCCCCATGTAAGGACATTGTACACCCCTTTTGAAGATTCTTGAACCAACCAGAGAGTGTCTCAAATTAGCTAAAAAGAACAGGCCCAGCTTTTTTTGAACTGGCCCAGATCAATTTTGAAGTGACCCTGCTGAATTTGAAATGGCCCAACTAATTTACAAACCACATTCTTTAATGACATACGTGAATGTCTTGATTGCTCAAACTCTGCCTAAAGCTAGTACTTGTATTTAACTGTATTAGCGTTGCACTCAGATGCATGTATACAGTACATTTGCCACCTTTTTTTAGGTGTTTCCCGGTTTATTCGCTAGGTGACACCACCAAACTACGTGGCCTTTACCTTGCCGATGCTGGTCACGTTACGAAATACACTTTTGTTACCAGTCAAATTTGGAATTAGGCCGTATTTATTTGTAGATAAAGAACAAAATGCTTGCATAACTCTGATCTACCACCGAGAAAACTGCCAAACACTATAAAATTTAGTCCAAAGAACACGGCAAAACTATGAAAATGGTGTTCAGTGTGACTCTTGGCCTTGGGAAAACTGCACTGCTGTTTAGATGTTTAGACTTGGTGTTTGTTGGCTTTGCTATAGAGCACCGAAGTGTGACGTCACGCTGTAGCGCTGGTTCCAACAAATGTCTCCCGTCGTATCTGTTAGCATGGTGTTATGTTTTGTTCCAAACTGTAATCATTGTTGTGCATTCTTCACTGGTTGCCTGTAGTACACAGAATCGACTTTAAGCTATTAGTGTTTACATATAAAGCTGTGCATGGCGATGCCCCGAAATATTTATGCGACCTTGTATGCCCATACAAACCAACAAGAGCCCTGCGCTATGCCAACAATAACATGTTAACGGTCGTGCGGACTCATGTCAAAGCTGGGGACAGTTCGTTTGCGGTGGCCGCAGCGACTGATTGGATCACTGCCTAATGACATTAAAACGTCTGATTGTCTCTCTACTTTTAAGGCACGCTTAAAGACTTATTTTTTTACTCGTTCTTGTCCAGTATGGCATAGTTTAGTTTCTGCATTGATTTTTCTTATATATCTCTTATGTCTTAATTAACTTATTTATATATTTATGTTATACCTACATGTACATTAGTTCAGTTAAATGAATTGTCTTATTTCTACATAGAACTGTAGCTAAGATCATTATTTTAGTATATTTATTTAATTAGTGTATTTATTTAGTTTTTTTACTAATATTAATTTTATAAGAATTTCTTTTAGAAAATGCATGTTTATTTAGCCATCATTATTACCTTTATGTGGGTTCTACATGTTGTAAAGCGCCACGAACAATTTATAATTGGATCTGGCGCTATATTAAATAAAATACATTATTACTATTATTACTAGAACTAAATAAATCAACGTACAACTACTAATTCACATAAACTATACGACTGCAGATACTTCTGCATGGCTGTGAACAGCGTGACATCACATCTTATCAAAGTGCCTACTGCGCATTATGCGTTTTGAGGAATATTGGTATGGCTGAATCGGGGCCCGGAACACTGAAGCAAATCAGCTCATTTGTATTAAAATGGGGCAATTGTAGTACAGCATAGCCAGAAAATAGTCTGAAAGTGAAAATATGTAGTTATACAGTGATACAGTGATACAGAGATACAGTGATACATTGATACAGTGATACAGTGCTCTTGTAAATGTATTTTTGCATATATGGTCGATTCTCACAAAACCTGGACATATTTGTCTTATTTCATTAAATTGGCCGCCATTCAAACATAATTCAAAGGATACACACAGCTAGTAGGTCATATGTTGTATAATAAATGTGGGCAAGCAATATGTAAAAACAGTTGCGCTAGAATGAATGACTAATTTTTGAGAAATATGTTCGCCTAAATTTTATTTCACCAATGCGACGCTAATCGCAAATTTTGGTGCGCATTAAACTGAGAAAGAAACAATCTTTATTCCAATATTAAATATGTAATGCAAGCCTTAAAATATATTACATATGTATGCATGACTCATTTATGTGTTATCCCAGTCAAATTTTGCCAAGATCATCTTTCTCCGAAAAACAACATCAAAATAGTCAGAAAATGCGATACCATTCGAAAGCCTTTTAATGACAAATAACTCAGTCACATATATACATTAATAATATATATCTGACATACATATTGCATTTCAGTTAGTTTACTAGTGATCAAAAAGAAATTATTCCCACTACAAACCTGGATGAGACACACCGACTTAACTTGCTAATAGATAGCCCTGAATACAATACCACGTAAAACGCAGTTTGTCTCGACATGAAATAAGACATTAATGTCACGTAACAGTAAAACCCTGAGCTTCAGATCGACACGTGTATGCAAGGCCATTATAACTGTGACATTCCTATTTATATATAATATTTTAGAGACATTATTCGTGAAAAAATTTTGAGAAATTATTATCTGGGTGAGCTGTAGATATCGCATGATAATTAATTTCACAATGTTGCATATAATTTATTGTGGAAATTAATGTTAAATGAGTATTCTTATACACAATTTGACCAATATGTGTTGTAATAAAAATGTATTACTAATGTTTTAATTTTGCACAGTTTCCATGGCACTGGACGCTGCACGCTCCCTTTTATACATAACGTTGAAGACATGAGTTGTTTCAACCGCATTCTCACTGTAAAACACTGGATACTCCCTTTTATACATAACGTTGTAGACATTAGTTGTTCTAACCGTTCTCTCGCTGTGAAACACTGCACACTCCCTTTTACACATAACGTTGAAGACATGAGTTATTCAAACAGTTCTCTCACTGTGAAACACGTCCAATGTCAACGAATGTTACATCGCTCCCATCTTGTTCGAATCTAAGTCTAGCTACTACATTAAATAATGGTCCAGACATCCGAATCCAAAGTAATAAACAAAGCGATCAGAATAATTTGTGTGAGTAAATATAATGCACATACAGATCCGATTTAAAAAAAATCAGATTTCTAAAACTAGATGATATTTATAAAATGCAGCAACTTAATTTTTTTTATAAATTAGTCAATGACGACCTACCGGAATATTCCTGTCACATCCCTTATTTATTTAATTTTGAAATCCATCAACACTACATACGAGGAGTAACTAACCTGTTATTCTCAGATGCAATCATGAATATGCATAACATATATATGACACAAGATAATATAAACAGTTAACAATACTCTAAGCGTTAGCCTTGATATAATTTATCAACATAGTTTATCTGGTTTCTTCTCTTATATTAAAAACTACTTAATTGTGATTATAAATCCCATTGCACTATCCACAATTGTTATGTATGTAATACTTAATCGTACACAATATGTAATGTAATTATGTATTAATTTTGTATTTTTTTGTACTTATTTACTAACATTGAATTATGATTATTGTTAATATTTACTATTATTCAATTTATTTTGTTAAAAGGGGACTCCCATGTTAGTGACATGTTATGTCTTAATGGGAGTCTCTTTGACCTTCATGTTTATGTAAATTATTTCAATTTGTACATGTATTATGTAGTTATGGTCAAACTAAATATGTCTGTCTGTCTTGTTTTGCAAATATCTGGATGGGTTTCCCATATCAAAGTTTTATATGTTTTAAATGTCACCTTTCGTGCTAGAACATATCAATCTTCATGTCTACTTGAGTCCAGTCTCTCACTGGAACATCAAAGTATTTACATCCACTTGTGTCCAGTTTCACAACAAAACAACTTCATGTTCACTTGCTTCTTGTCTCTCACTGGGACAAATAATGTTTTATGTCCACTTGTGTATAATCTCTCAATGGGACATACAAGTTCTTATGTCCAATCTCTCATCAGGACACATAAGTCATTGGGTCCACTTGTGTCACATGACGTAGATTCATGTGTCGTGGCGGTAACTTCAGGATGTGGCTGTAATATACATATCACAAAAACAAGTTTCTTCAAAGGTAACTGCATACGTCTACGATGTTATCAACTGAGAAGCCGGGTCATCTAACCATTCAAGGACATTCAAACATATGATCTTCTTGCATCACCTTTGGTGTTCTTTTTCTGATCGATGCTGTTGCTGAGGCTGTTGTGCTGGTTCCCATCCTGGTGTACCTCTACTTGCCAATAAGACAGCCCTGGTACAGGATCGTCAGTATTTGTCTACAATACAATGATGATGTAGAGGATTATAGTTTTTAATGTTGAATGGCAGAGGGTGTTTCTAATTGAGATATTTACAGAGCATTTCTAATGTAACGGTTTACACGGGGTTTTAATATTGCAGTTTTAAGGTTTTTAATATAGAGGTTTACAAGATGTTTATAAAATTGTAATGCAGAGGTTTACAGGATGTTTCTTATGTAGAGGCATACAGGGCATTTCTAATGTAGTGGTTTACAGTGAGTTTCCAGTGCAGAGTTTTACAAGGTTTACACATATCATGTAAATACATATGTAACATTTATGATCATTCACGCTCCAGAGATAACCTATATATATATATATATATATATATATACATATATATATATATGTACAAGTGTGACATCAAATGCAGCACCTGTGGTTATGGGTCCATCCATATTGGGCCTTGAAAAAGGATAACGAAAAGTGACAACAAAAATAATACAGAAGCCATTCATGGAGCGATTCTTAGAGAGAGTTGACCGAGTACAGAATAAATATTGTATAGCAACAGACATGTGTCCCCAAACCACCTTCGAGCAATTGTTGGTACACCCATATGATAGAGCAGAGCCAGAAGAACACAGTTATTATTTATGCAAGTAAATTATGTTGTTTTCTTGCAGGGTTACTTCACTCCAACTGAAAGGAGGAAGTCAAACTGTTCTGAACACGGGCACTTACAACACGAGCCGTTTCAATGGCATTGCCGTTTTCTTGCAGGGTTACTTCACTCCAACTGAAAGGAGGAAGTCAAACTGTTCTGAACACGAGCACTTACAACATGAGCCGTTTCAATGGCATTGCTGTTTTCTTGCAGGGTTACTTCACTCCAACTGAAAGGAGGAATTCGAAAGGATCTGAACATGGGCACTTACAAGACGAACTATTTCCGTGGCATTGCAATACTACGCAGAGATTATACACCGACCACAATTGGTATAAGAGAGTAGAGTGTGGAACAGGTCCATTTGGCTGTGTATCAAATTTCTTCTTTATATATTTGTACACACACGTGAATGTTTTCTCCTGTGTGTTTGCTCTGTGTGATGTAATATGCTTCACTGTTTGTTTTCCGCTTCCTTCACCATATTCCCTTCTCTCTCGACTCTACCTACTTTAACATGGCGCACGCTACCCATATATAACCCGTGGATACTTCACACATGGAACAGTCTCAGCAGGAAACAGTTAACTGTCAACACCAACGGACAACATCCAGCCTTTCCTATGTGACACATCACACCACAAGACAACCAACCTCTCCTAGGTGACACTGAACTAATTAATCAGCGCAGTGGCCTCACTCGCAGAAGATGATGTCACAAGCACCGGCGTGACAAGGCCATCAATTGACTGTGAGGACGTTGAGACGTGAGACGTCGACAGACACAGAGTCTTTGTGGTAAGGACACACAATGCTATTCTCATATTTATGTAATACATTACTTGATATATAATTTATATTCATAATAATGATACTATAATATATTTTAATATAGTCACTTATTGTAATGTAACATGTCTCTAGAAAGGACACAGTGTACGTTTATAGATGGAACTAACCATATACGCTGATTACCCGGTGTGTTATATTTATGAAAGATTCGCTAAATCTACTTGGTAGATTTTGGAAGAAACGGCCGGTTGGCCGGGTTACAAATAAAGGCACTTTCTGTACTAATTGTCATACATTAAAAAAAAGAAACTATTCTGATACACAGTGTGTTAATTTGGCAAATTACAATAGTATGTGCACTGTGAACATTAAGTGCATAATTACTTAATTATATATTGTAGAACACATTGTATATTAACAAAATAGAGGTATAATTGTCTACACAGGAGTATCAAGACATCATAAACTAGTTCCACTTCAATGTAGCTCCTTTTGTTTTATTTAAATTTTGTCTTGAATACTGCAGACTTTATGAGTTTGATTTCAACTGCTTAAATACATGTTATTGATTGGTTATCGTCAGCCATAGTTCACGCGTTAACACAAATGTCACTTTTGACAGGACGGCCTTGCCATATTCTGTTATATTCGATATCCCACCGCTTCCACCATCTTACGATATTTACTCGGGCGTATGAACTTTAGGATTTACAGGCAGAATAGAGACGATAGTTCTGTTCTAAACTTTATTAAATGTGGCTACCGCAAATAGGGAGCGGCTTGTTATTTCAATTTCTGGGGAGACATCATTAAGTGATAATGTTATATGATGCACCAGATAAATATCCATAAAAGTAAAACAATCAACATATAGATACAACATATACATAACCAGACTATATTGATCACGTTTTTCAGTTCGAGAAGGTATAGCACCTTCTTAGTCGTATGACTTCAGTTATGTCCCTTCAGCAGCAGCAGCCCACCATACTGTGCACGTGTACTATGCTACCGTAGTTGAATAAAGTAAACATTCTTACGTTTAGGTTCTGCCGAGGTGACCCGAGGTTATGTTGTCATGACAAAAAAGTAAAATGATTGAGTAAATTAAATGTCACATTTGATATCTGTTGTGTAATAAGTAAACATTTTGTTTTTGTGTTTTTAAGACTTAACGTTTAACATTTGTATTAATACGTTATTTATATATAAATCTCGCCTGCATCAATTGACATGTCTTAGTTTCACATAAATGGAGAGATCATTGTTAACGTGTGCTGTGTTGTTGCGACTGTTTGAGAGACATGTCATAGTTTCACATAAATGGAGAGATCATTGTTGACCTGTACTGTGTTGTTGCGACTGTTTGAGAGACGCCATGTGGGTCGAGACTTCAAGTTGTTGATCTTTACAACCACAGACCATCGGATCAGTGGAAGATCCTCGTACCACAGCTAGCAGAAGAAGTTCCAGTGGACACAGACTGTGGTACAGGCCAGTGGAAGATCCTTGTGTCACAGCAGGCAGAATGAGTTCATGTGGTCACAGACTTATGGTACAGGGCAGTGGAATATCCTTGTGTCAAAGCAAGCAGAATGAGTTCATGTGGTCACAGACTTGTGGTACAGGCCAGTGGAAGATCCTTGTGTCACAGCAGGCAGAATGAGTTCCTGTGGTCACAGACAGTGATACAGGCACATGAAATATTATTTTAAGAAATACGTTAATCTGGGATGCGAAATAATAGCCATGGACGATTTGCACTCTATCAATGACCACACCCAGATAGAACAGAAGGTTCAGTTGGTGTGACGTCAAAGGTCTACATCCTGGCAATGACCACACCCAGAGAGGACATAGAAGGTTCAGTTGGTGTGACGTCAAAGGTCTACACCCTGGCAATGACCACACCCAGAGAGGACTGAGAAGGTTCAGTTGGTGTGACGTCAAAGGTCTACACCCTGGCAATGACCACACCCAGAGAGAACATAGAAGGTTCAGTTGGTGTGACGTCAAAGGTCTACATCCTGGCAATGACCACACCCAGAGAGAACATGGAAGGTTCAGTTGGTGTTACGTCAAAGGTCTACACCCTGGCAACGACCACACCCAGAGAGAACATGGAAGGTTCAGTTGGTGTTACGTCAAATGTCTACACCCTGGCAACGACCACACCCAGAGAGAACATGGAAGGTTCAGTTGGTGTGACGTCAAAGGTCTACACCCTGGCAACGACCACACCCAGAGAGAACATGGAAGGTTCAGTTGGTGTTACGTCAAAGGTCTACACCCTGACAACGACCACACCCAGAGAGAACATGGAAGGTTCAGTTGGTGTTACGTCAAAGGTCTACACCCTGGCAATGAGCACACCCAGAGAGGACATAGAAGGTTCAGTTGGTGTGACGTCAAAGGTCTACACCCTGGCAATGACCACACCCAGAGAGGACATAGAAGGTTCAGTTGGTGTAACGTCAAAAGTCTACACCCTGGCAATAACCACACCTAGAGAGAATATAGAAGGTTCAGTTGGTGTGACGTCAAAGGTCTACACCCTGGCAACGACCACACCCAGAGAGAACATGGAAGGTTCAGTTGGTGTTACATCAAAGGTCTACACCCTGGCAACGACCACACCCAGAGAGAACATGGAAGGTTCAGTTGGTGTTACGTCAAAGGTCTACACCATGGCAATGACCACACCCAGAGAGAACATGGAAGGTTCAGTTGGTGTGACATCAAAGGTCTACACCCTGGCAATGGCCACACCCAGAGAGGACAGAGAAGGCTCAGTTGGTGTGACGTCAAAGGTCGACACCCTGGCAATGACCACACCCAGAGAGAATATGGAAGGTTCAGTTGGTGTGACATCAAAGGTCTACACACTGGCAATGACCACATCCAGAGAGGATACAGTAGGTTCAGTTGGAGTGATGTTCTGGAAAGGAGATTCTAATTGAATCAGAATTTACAACAACATAATGTTCTCATAACCAGAACATGTAAACCGACCAGTTAGTTAATTAGACGTTGTGTCATGAACACTAACAAGAACTAGGAAACATGGTGTTTCGATACTTCGATCCTAATTTTCTGTATCCATGTTGTTATGGAATAATTATTTTGTATTAGCAACAATTGGGTATGTTGATTTTTTATCAATTTATTTCACATTGAAAATACATGTATAATGACCCGCACGTTTAACATTTAGGTAAATGCATCATATCACCCAACAGCTCATAGCAATGAGTGTCATATAAGACAAGTTCTCCTGGAGATCACAGACGGGAAGGACGAATAGAAGATCCTGGATCCACCGAAAGCAGTGTTCCCAGTTGGCATAGACCACAGGACAACTGAAGATAGACGTAAGTGTATTGCTAACACCATGACTCATGGTGACACACTACGTCACGGTGATCCACTAAATCATGTTGACACAGTATGTCATGGTGACACACTACGTCATGGTGACAGATTACGTCATGGTGACATAGTACATCATGGCGATCCACTATATCATGTTGACACAGTATGTTATGGTGACACAGTAAGTCATGGTGACAGAGTACGTCATGGTGACACATTACGTCATGGCTATCCACTACATCATGTTGACACAGTATGTCATGGTGACATACTACGTCATGGTGACAGAATACGGCATGGTGACACTGCCTGTAGGTTATGTTGACACAGTAAATCATGTTGAAGCTGTAAGTCATCTTGGCACAGTAAGTCTAGCTACCATATTAACTCATGTTGACAGAGTAAGTCACCTTAGAGACTTCCATGAATACAAGTAAAGTTGGATGTTGCAACACAGCTGAATAATGTTATAATGTGTATGAGGGTGCATATTCTGCAGTTGATTGTATATATATATATACACATATATATAATTATATATGTAATTATTATATATCTTTTGTTAGTGATGAAAAGCATAATACTAATCATACTGTTGTATGTTGGCGGTTTATTTTCTATTAATGTTACTGATTGAGGATTGCATTGTTTCGTTTCCAGCAGTAATCACCAACCATGTTTTAAAAGTATCCCTGCGTAGTTTCAGTGAGAAATAAGCCACATATAAACTTGCCAATAACATAATCCATTAGTGAAGTGAGTTGCACTGTTTCAGTTGATCAATTCAACACAACCGACAAGATGGTCCCATCGCAGACGACAAGATGGTGTTAATGCACACCACAAGATGGTCTCAACTCAGACGACAAGGTGATCTCAATGCAGACGATTAGATGCTATCTCAATGCAGACAACAATATGGTATCCCAGTGCAGACGACAAGGTGGTCTCAAAGCAGACTACAAGAGGGTCTCAACACAGACGACAAGATGGTCTCAATGCAGGCGACAAAATTATCTCAATGCACAAGACAAGATGGCGTCAATGCAGACAACAAGATGGTCTCAACACAGACGAAAAGATGATTTCTACACAGCCGACAAGATGATCTCAATGAAGACGACAGGATGGTCTCAACACAGACGACAAGATGGTCTCAACGAACACAACAAGATCCTGTCAACACAGACTACAAGATTCTTGCAATGCAGACGACAAGATCATTTAAACATCGACTACAAGATGGTCAGCAGACGAAACATCTTCTCAATGTAGACTAAAAGATCATTTCAATGAACAATACGAGATCCCGTCAGCCTTAGCGTGAATGTCATATAAAGTTCAACAGAATGAAACAAGTTTAACTATTATGTGATGTTGCGATGTGAAAGTTGCCATCAAATCCATACTAATGTTTTGCCCCCAATAGACATGGTTTGTGTTGGACTCATTTGTTGACATTATTTCTGATTATATAATTAGCTACCTCGACAGTTGTCATTGAAGAGACATTGACATTAACCTTACCGTAAGGTCATACAATGTTCAACAATACAACATATTAGCATTACTGGTCAACAATTGCAAGGCATTATCGATTTCAGACTGACAAATTCACAAGTAAGATGTAAGATCACATAATTGTCTTGAGAAATAGTAATTACCAGCTGTGTCTCTCAGCCATTTATGTGAAGTTTCAATTTAAATATATTAATCACATTGTTAACATATTGTTTCAGTTGAACTGCCTTGACCACATCAGCACAGGAGCAAAAGACGACTAACTGGACTTCTTCACAGACCAAGCACATTCAAGAGATGGTGCCACTTTCCAGAAGCTGTCTACACCAATCAGACTCGAGTGATGACAGTGTCATTTTGCAAAGCTGTCTACACCAATCAGACCACTCGAGAGATGACAGTGCCAATTCGCAGAAGCTATCTATGTAAATCAGACTCAAGAGATGACAGTGCTTCTTTGCATAAGTTGTCTACACCAATCAGACTGGAGATGTGACAACGTCATTTTGCAGAATCTGTCTATACCAACCAGACTCGAATTAGAGAGATGACAAGCTGTGTACACACCACTGACAAACCTTGTGTGAACTTGACCTTTGACATGGACAATTGACCAGTTAGGAGAAGAAGACTGTTACTTAATCTTATACATATAATTATATGTGCACAAACGCTTCTGATCCTGACTTCAATATGACTTGAGTGAGGAGGTTGTGGTGATGTATCTCTGAAGGAAAGGTACAAGTGATACGACTGGAAGACTCTGGTGCTGACTTCAATATGACTTGAGTGAGAAGGTTGTGTTGATGAATCTCTGAAGGAATGGTACAAGTGATACGACTGGAAGACTCTGATGCTGACTTCAATATGATTTGAGTGAGGAGGTTGTGGTGATGAATCTCTGAAGGAATGGTACAAGTGATACGACTGGAAGACTCTGATGCTGACTTAAATATGATTTGAGTGAGAAGGTTGTGGTGATGAATCTCTGAAGGAATGGTACAAGTGATACGACTGCAAGACTCTGATGCTGACTTCAATATGACTTGAGTGAGGAGGTTGTGGTGATGAATCTCTGAAGGAATGGTACAAGTGATACGACTGCAAGACTGCAATGCTACGAGAACTTAACACAAAGTGACATTGTTGGAGAACAATGACATTGATAGTGTCACTCACATTCGCAGGAACTCTCGTTATGAAGATTCGAATACTGAGTTACTTTTGTTCTGCAAACATGTTTTAATGCCAAAATATATCAGTATTGAATTAGTTCAATACTGATATATCGGTGATTGAGTCAATGAATATATGTATATCATCAAACAATCAGTCACCAATATATCGATATTGACTTTATTCAATATCAATATATTGTTGGCATTAAAACAGTTTTTTTATTTTATATACATATATATATATATAATGTGACTGATTATAATGAGGCGGTAACCTGCAAAACATGTCAAGTGGTAAAATCAAAAACAATTATTCTTAATAATAATGTTTTAATGCTGCCACCTACTAGACGATGGTAGATGTAAATGTTTTGCAAAAACACGTAGTACGCGATGCAATTGTGTACATATGTTTGGCATGTGCATAACAATTGTGTACATATGTTTGGTATGTGAATAAAAATTGTGTACATATTTTTGGCATGTGCATAACAATTGTGTACATATGTTTGGTATGTGAATAACAATTGTGTACATATGTTTGGTATGTGAATAACAATTTTGTACATATGTTTGGCATATGCATAACAATTATGTACATATGTTTGGTATGTGCACAACAAGGGTGTACATGTGTTTGGTATGTGCACAACAATTGTGTACATATGTTTGGTATGTGCACAACAATTATGTACATATGTTTGGTATGTGCACTGTATTGTGTATTGGCTCATTACATGTTTGGTTACGAGGCAATGCGACTCGCGCATGCGCATTAGACACCGGTATTTAAGCAATTGCAGGAGCGGGATCGACCTAATTCATTCAACATTCTTGGGGAGTATTCACGTCGTTTATTCAGCTTATTTGAATTTTCGATTGATGTAGTTAGAATGTAGTTGTGCTTTATGCTAGATGAGTGTGTTCGTGTAATAGTGTAATATTGATCAAGTTTGGAATTCCCACCCTCCCTCCCCTTTAACAATGGGTGAATGTTTATTTGTTTAGCAGCTTTAAACTGCTATGTGGTGGATTGTACCACAGGAATGTCACGGTAAAAACTGTATTGTATATTTGCTGATTAAAGGTCTGACGCTTTTCCCTGGACAGTACAAGGTTTTGCCATCAAAATTTTTTCTCAAATTATTATGTACGCAGGGTTTTTAGGGCGGAAATAAGTTGATGTACTTATGTTATATGGTGGGTAGAGTGACCCCACACATATAGAAATGTATATATGGGGGCGGAGTAAACCCCACACATGGTGAATTGTATATATTGGTGGAGTGTCCCCCACATATATTGTGAATTGTATATATTAGTGGAGTGACCAACACACATATAGTGAATTGTATAATATTATATTGGTGGAGTGACCACCCACACATATGGTGAATTGTATATATTGGTGGAGTGACCCACACACATATGGTGAATTGTATATATTGGTGGAGTGACCCACACACATATGGTGAATTGTTCATATTGGACAGTAGTGCTTAGCAGTGAGGGGCCGGGATGCTTGCTTTGGTTATTGTGACAGGTGTATGCAATTAATAACATTAGTTAATAAAATTGCATGTCATTAATTTGGCCTAATTCAATCTATACCTGACTTGCGTTGTTTCTACTGCATAAATATATGTTTGGTATGTGCATAGCAATTGTGTACATATGTTTGGTATGTGCATAACAATTGTGTACATATGTTTGGTATGTGCATAACAATTGTGTACATATGTTTGATATGTGCATAACAATAGTGTACACATGTTTGGTATGTGCATAACAATTGTGTACGTATGTTTGGTATGTGCATAACAATTTTCAACAGAAAGCAACTTATATCTAAATGAACACAATGCAGATATGTGTTTTTTTAAATAAACGCCTCATTATAAATATTTATATTTGAATGGTATCAATGTATATATGTATGTACATGGGCTATTCTTTCAAAACATATGATAATGTTAAAGGAACAACATACATTCTAAATTTGTATGTTTTTTAAACTAGTTCTAGTGATATCAAGTGTGCTAATATAGGCATGAAGCAGCAAAGTTTTAAATCTGAAATATTAGTGGAGAAATCAAAGTTTAACGTATCCATAGTTAAAATGTAAAATTTGATATCTTCAACAAATCATATCTTGAAAAATGCTTTATTTATGTTGACACTTGTTTAAATAGATCACGTGATCGTGATAGCAAGATTATCGTAAAAAATGTAATAAACAAAATTAATATATTATTTGAAATTGTCTTTGGCATCTATATAACAACGATTTGTGTGTGACAAATGTTCACTCTTTTGTGAGAATGGTTCTTTATACATGCATTAATCCCTATATAATAATATGTTTCTTGTCTGTACACGCAATCACATATACACACAAACATACACAGGCGCATACATGCACGCACACGCACACTCACACACACTGTAATTCTTAGTTGTTTTACTTACAGTAGATATTGCTACATACAGTAGAACTCCTCCAAGCAGCCATAGATTCAATACGGCCAGGCTATCTCAGTTGTTTTATTGTAGACTTACAGTAGATATTGTTACATACAGTATAACTTCCAAGCTGCCATCGATTCAATACGGCCAGGCTATATCAGTTGTTTTAATGTAGACTTACAGTAGATATTGCTACATACAGTAGAACTCCCCCAAGCAGCCATAAATTCAATACGGCCAGGCTATCTCAGTTGTTTTACTGTAGACTTACAGTAGATATTGTTACATACAGTAGAACTCCTCCAAGCTGCCATCGATCCAATACGGCCAGGCTATCTCAGTTGTTTACTGTAGACTTACAGTAGATATTGCTACATACAGTAGAACTCCTCCAAGCAGCCATATATTCAATACGGCCAGGCTATCTCAGTTGTTTTATTGTAGACTTGCAGTAGATATTGCTACATACAGTAGAACTCCTCCAAGCTACCATCGATTCAATACTGCCAGGCTATATCAGTTGTTTTAATGTAGACTTACAGTAGATATTGCTACATACAGTAGAACTCCCCCAAGCAGCCATAGATTCAATACGGCCAGGCTATCTCAGTTGTTTTACTGTAGACTTACAGTAGATATTGTTACATACAGTAGAACTCCTCCAAGCTGCCATCGATCCAATACGGCCAGGCTATCTCAGTTGTTTACTGTAGACTTACAGTAGATATTGCTACATACAGTAGAACTCCTCCAAGCAGCCATAGATTCAATACGGCCAGGCTATCTCAGTTGTTTTATTGTAGACTTGCAGTAGATATTGCTACATACAGTAGAACTCCTCCAAGCTACCATCGATTCAATACTGCCAGGCTATCTCAGTTGTTTTACTGTAGACTTACAGTAGATATTGCTACATACAGTAGAACTCCCCCAAGCAGCCGTCGATTCAATGCGGCCAGGCTACCTCAGTTGTTTTACTGTAGACTTACAGTAGATATTGCTACATACAGTAGAACTCCCCCAAGCAGCCATCGATCCAATACGGCCAGGCTATCTCAGTTGGTTTACTGTAGACTTACAGTAGATATTGCTACATACAGTAGAACTCCTCCAAGCTGCCATCGATCCAATACGGTCAGGCTATCTGCCAGGCTATCTCAGTTGTTTTACTGTAGACTTACAGTAGATATTGCTACATACAGTAGAACTCCTCCAAGCTGCCATCGATCCAATACGGCAATTCTATCTCAGTTGTTTTATTGTAGACTTACAGTAGATATTGCTACATACAGTAGAACTCCTCCAAGCTGCCATCGATCCAATATGGCCAGGCTATCTCAGTTGTTTTACTGTAGACTTACAGTAGATATTGCTACATACAGTAGAACTCCTCCAAGCTGCCATCGATCCAAAACGGCAATTCTATCTCAGTTGTTTTATTGTAGACTTACAGTAGATATTGCTACATACAGTAGAACTCCTCCAAGCTGCCATCGATCCAATACGGCCAGGCTATCTCAGTGTATTCTGTTGATTCCATTTATATCGTTGTTAAATGTGTAAATGGATCACCCCTTTACTCTGTAATGTTGGCGGCTAGAACAGTTCAAAATAACCACAATTTACCACATCAAAATTATTACTAGTTATTATTGTCAGCCATTGTTGTCAAAACTCATTTCACTTTGTAATGTCAAATAATGTAAATTCATATACAAGAATTATTACAGCAGCCACATTTTACTGTATAATTTGTTTTATACATAGCACTATTTAAAATATGAAATAATACTGTGCCACAAGACAACGTCACGTTAGTAAATAAACTGTCTTTAAATATAAAGAAATCCAAATATATAACACACAAACTGGCAAATAAACAAGTACATCCTTTTCTACTCAAGATAGATGAAACCAGAATTGAAAGAATTCAAAACTTTAATCTTCTAGGTATAACATTGCAAGAAAACTTAAGCTAGGACATTCATATTAACAATTTTTCAATAAACTGTTCTAAATTGATTGGGATATTAAACAAATTAAAATTATTTTTGTCATTAAATATAAAAGTTATTTTGTATAACTCATTAATGTTACCATATATAAATTATGGCCTAATGATATGTGGTTTTAAATGTAACAGAATCACCAATCTACAGAAAAAAGCAATTAGAATAATATGCTTGAGTAAATATAATTCACATACTGAGCTGCTGTTTAAGAAACTAAAAAAATTCTTAAAGTAACAGACATGCTGCAATTATTGGAATGAAAATGTTATTATAAATATGTACACATGTCATTAGTGGTATATTTATAAAACTGACCATTTACTTTAAATAGACATGTTCACAACATTAGTACTCAAATACATGACAACATCCAAACAAATAGGGCTAAACATGACTTTGTCTAATTACATTACGGTGCATTAACAAGATTTAAGCAAACGGGACTGTGTTATTATGGGGGATTTCAACCATGGGCATATAAAATGGAAATCTCTACAGAGTATGGGTAGTGAGGACCACAAGTTTTTAGTTTTAGTACAAGATAGTTTCCTTTCTCAACATGTGCTAGAACCAACCAGGGGAGAGAATGTGTTAGACTTAGTTTTGTCCTCACAGAATGAATTAGTTGACAATGTTAAATTATGTGAGCCTCTGGGAAGTAGTAATCACAACCAGATACATTTTACCATCAAAGTAAAATCAGAAAGAAATAATAAAAAGCAGTTCAGGAGAAATTTCCACAAAGGAAGATATAAGGAAATGAGGAAATATTTAGCAAAGATAGACTGGAATAATACACTGAAGAATAAGACAGCAACAGAATGCTGGAATATCTTAAAGACTGAAATAGAGTGCATCGTAGATAAATTTGTTCCCTTCAAAAAACAAGGGAAACAGACCAGAAAGAAATACTTATCGAAAGAAGCCATTAGAAAAATTAAGTATAAACAAATGATGTGGAAGTCATATAGACGTACTGGCAATGACGAAGACTACAACATTTTAAAGAAGCACTCAAAGAGAAGCAAAGAGAAGCTATGAATATAAATTACTTGTAATATAAAACATGACAGCAAGAGTTTTTATGCGTATGTTCGAAGCAAACAGAAAGTTCAGGATAAGGTCGGTCCTCTAGAAGATAGTGCTGGAAATATAATATCAGAAGGATTCTTAATGGCAGAAGACCTAAATGAGTATTTTAGTTCAGTGTTTACCAGAGAAGACACTAGTTCACTGCCAGTACCAGAGGCTAAGTTCAAGGGGGCAGAATCAGACTATTTAAGAGAGTTAATTGTAACCCCAGAAATGGTAGCTAAGAAAATTAGGGCTATGAAAGAAAATAAATCACCTGGAGTGGATGGTATTCCACCCAAACTACTAGTGGAAATTGTAGAACAAATTAGCATACCGCTTGCAACAGTTTTCAACTTGTCATTAGAAGAGGGAGTGGTTCCTTTAGAATGGAAAGAAGCAAACATTATACCGTTATTTAAAAAAGGTTCTAGAAACAAGTCAAATAATTATAGACCAGTTAGTTTAACATCGGTGATTTGTAAATTATTAGAAAGACTAATTAAAGATCACATGGTGGATTTTCTTGTTAAACATAACTTGATAAACCCATCTCAACATGGGTTTCTAAAAGCGAGGTCATGCTTAACAAATATGTTATGTTTTTTGGAAGATATCACTAAGTGGGTAGATGATGGATCACCAGTAGATATCATCTACTTAGATTTTCAAAAAGCTTTCGACAAAGTGCCACATCAGAGATTACTGCTTAAACTAAAAGCCCATGACATAGGAAATAGTATAATTAATTGGATAGAAAAATGGCTGATTGACAGAAGACAACGGGTAGTTGTTGATGGGGAGGCTTCAAACTGGAAATCAGTTTTGAGTGGGGTTCCACAGGGATCAGTACTGGGACCTATATTATTCTTAATATATATAAACGATTTGGACGATGATATAGCTAGCAAGGTGTTGAAATTTGCAGATGATACAAAAGTGTTTAGAATGATTAAAAGTGATGGGGATAGACAGCATTTACAAGATGATCTTGACAGGTTGAGCAAATGGTCTGAAAAGTGGCAAATGTTGTTCAATTTTGAGAAATGTAAATGCCTCCACACAGGATATGGAAACGAATATGTAGAATATACAATGGGGGGAACTGTACTAAGTACTACTATAAAAGAAAAAGACTTAGGGCTGACAATTAGTGCTGACATGAAGGTTTCAGAGCAGTGTGGAATTGCAGCTTCAAAGGGAAATCAAATCCTTGGATTGATTAGGCGAAATACAGCATATAAAGAAAAAGAACTAATAATACCGCTGTACAAAACAATAGTTAGGCCTCATTTAGAATATTGTATACAAGCGTGGAGGCCATACCACAAGAAGGACATAGATATGCTAGAAAGAGTACAGAGGAGAGCGACTAAAATGATACCAAAACTGAGGGTTCTTAGTTATAAAAAACGCCTAAAAGAATGTGGTTTAACAACACTAGAGACCAGGAGATTGAGAGGAGATCAGATAGAAGTGTTTAAAATATTGAATGGTTATGAAAATATTGATAGAAATATGTTTTTTTCAGTTAAGAAAGATAGAAAGACTAGAGGACATGAAGTTACATTAGTAAAGGAACAGTGTAGATTAGACGTGAGAAAGTTCTCATTTTCACAAAGGACTGTGAATGAATGGAACAGATTATCTGATGATTGTGTGGGTGCTAGTAGTGTGAATATGTTTAAAAATAAAATCGACACATACCTCGGAAGGGCTGGATATATGTAAATAAAAGGGTTGGACTCTCGATAAGCCAAAGGGCTTCCTTGTCCACCTGCCATCTAGAGTTAATTCTCTGGATGGCAATCTTGTTAAATCTTGTTAAAATCCTATTGACAGAAATATGTCATTAGGTGATACATTCCAATACAAACAAACAACACGGCACATCACATAATGAACAACAACTTAATACATATATTCAAATAGGGCTAAACATGACTTTGTCTAATTACATTATGGTGCATTAGGCGAGACATTCCAGTACAAATAAACAACATGGCACATCACATAATGAACAACATCTTAATACATTTATACAAATAGGGATAAACATGACTTTGTCTAATTACATTAATATGTGCGTTGTCATAAAGTGGAAGAACCGGAGCATCGCTGCCAGTACTGTTCCTGCAACAACACACCTCGCTACAGCACACAGACAACACACCTCGCTACAGCACATACAGCACACCTCACTATAGCACATAGAAAACACACTTCACTTCAGCACATAGGCAGTATACCTCGCTACAGCACACGTACAGACAACACACCTCATCACAGCACTCTGACAACACATCTCGCTATGGCACACAAACAATACACATTGCAACAATGTAAAGATCATACAACTCGCTACAGCCCAAAGAAAACCACTTTACTGCAGCATTACAGCACTCAAACAACACACCTCGCAACATTGTACAAATCACGATTCACTACAACACACAGACAACACACAACAATACAGCACATACCCAACACATCTCCCTACAGCCCATAGAAAACATTTCACGCTAAAGTACGTAGAGAACACCTCTCTAAAGCACAAAGACAACACACCTCGCTACAGCGTACATACAACACACCTCGCTACAGTACACATACAACACACCTCACTACAGCACACATACAACACACCTCATTACACCATATAGACAACACACCTTGCTACAGCACATATACAACACACCTCTCTAAAGCACAGAGACATCACACCTCACTCTAGTGCTCAAACAATACATCTACAGCAAACAAACAACACACCTCACTAAGGCACACAGACAACACCTCACTTCAATGAACAGACAACACAACTCGCTACAAAGTAGAGACAACACTCCTCACTACAGCACAAAGAAAACACACCTCGCTACAGCGCACAGGCAATATACTTCACTACAGCACATAGACAATACACCATGCAACATCTCATAAACAACACACCTCACTACAGGGCTCAGACAACACACCTCGCAACAGCACACATACAACACACCTCACGAAAGCACGCAAACAACTCACCTCACTTCAATGTGCAGAGAGCACACATCGTTACAAAATAGAGATAACACATCTCGCTACAGCACAAAGACAACACGCTTTGTCGCAGGGCACAGGCAATACACCTTGCTACAACGTTACAGCACACAGACAACAAACCTCGGTAGAGCACACATACATCACACCTTTCTACATCACAATGACAACACACATCACTACAACGCACATACAACATGTCGGTACAAAACACCAAGAACACGCCTCACTACAGCACACAAATAACACACCTCACTACAGCACAGAGAACACACATCACTACAGCGCAGTGACAACACACCTCGCTAAAACGCAAACAACACACGTCACTACAACATATAAATAATTCACCACACTACAGCACACATACAACACACCTCATTACAGCACATAGACAATACATCTCGCTACAAAACAGAAAACACAACTCGCAGCAGCACTTATACAAAACACCACAATACAGCACATATAAAACACATCTCACTATAGCACATATACAACACGCCTCGCTAGAGCACATAGACAACACACCTCACTACAACACATAGACAACATACCGCGCTATACCACACAATCATCACACCTCACTACAGAACACAGACTACACGTCACGCTACAGCAGACAGGCAACACACTTCGCCTGAGTGCTACAACACACGCACAACTCTCCTGGCTACAGCACAGAGAGAGCACACCTCGATACAGTGAACACACAACACAACTCGCTAGAGCATGCAAACAACACATCTCACTATAGCACATACGCAATACACGTTGCTACAACATAAACAAACACCTCACTACAGACCATAGACAACACATCTCGCTACAGCTCATAGACAACACACCTCAATATAGTACATAAACAATGCACCTCACTATAAAACAAACAAAACTCCTTTCTACAGCGCACATACTACACATTTCAATAAAATACATTGACATCACACCTCGCTAGATCACAGAGATAACACACCTCGTATCAGTGAAAACACAACACAACTCACTAGAGCACACAAACAAAACAACCCAATGCAACGCACAAACAACACACCTCGCTATAATGTACACACAATACACCTAGCTACAACGTAGAGCAATGCACCTCTTCAGAGAACAGGCAAAACACCTGACTACAGCACACAGACAACACAACTCTCTACAGTACACAAAGAACACTCCTCACTACAACACAAACAACGCACCTCACAACAGCATATATAAATATTTCACCTCACGGCAGCACACGTACAACTTACCTCACTACATCACATACAAAACAAACCTCAATACTGCACATAAACAAACACCTAACTACAGCACATAGACAACACACCACGCTACAGGTCATAAACAACAAGCCTCACTACAGAACATAGATTGCACACCTCGCTACAATGTACACACCACGCAACTTGCTAGATCACATAGACAACACACCTCACAACAGCACACATACATCACTACTCGCTACTGTGCACAGGCAACACACCTCGCTACAAAGTACACACAACACACACCGCAACAACATAGATACAACATACCTCTTTACAGCAAACAGTCCAAACACCTGACTACAACATACAAACAACACACCTCACTATAGAGCACTGACAACATTCCTCTCTGCAGCACACATACAACACACTTCGCTGCAACAAAAACAACACACTTCACTATAGTACATAAATAAGTCACCTCAGTACTTCACACGTACAAAACACTTCACTACAGCCAGTGGTGTTGTCTCTAGTCTGGTTGTGAGGTCCTGGAGTTCTGCTTCGCTGCCTCCCATAAGGTCGATGTCATCCGCAAAGCGTAAGTTGCATAGAGGACTTCCTCCGATGGATATGGAGGTGTTGAAGTCAATTAATGCCTCTTGCATGGTGCTCTCCAGGTATATGTTGAACAAAACAGGGGACAGTAGGCAGCCCTGACGAACACCGACTGTCGTCTTGAAGAAGTCTCCAAGGTTGTTGTTCATGAGAACTGCTCTGTTAGTGCGTTCATGCAACGCCTTAATGACTTTGATGAGATTGTTGTCGATATTGAAGTTTCTCATTATTTGCCATAAGCCCTCGCGCCAGACACGGTCCAAAGCTTTCTTGAAGTCGATGAAATTGTGGTAGAGGTCGTGTTGGTGTTGTAGGTGTTTTTCTGTCAGCAACCTGACGTTGAAGATTTGCTCTGTTATGTTTCTCTTTGGCCTAAATCCCGCTAGCTCTTCTGCTAGGCTGTCTTTTGCCTTGCCCTTTAGCCTTCAGAATGACTCTCATCATGATGTTACTGGGATGGCTGATCAGACTGATGGTTCTGTAGTTCTGGCAGAATCTAAGATTGCCTTTCTTTGGAAAGGGTATTATTAAGGATTGGGTCCATTCTCACGGCCATTCCTTGGTTTCCCATACTCTCAGATGGTTGTCATGGTCTTTATAATTTCTGGTCCACCATGTTTGAGGAGTTCTGCTGGGATGTTGTCTACTCCAGGTGACTTGCCTCCCTTCAGTGTGCGAACCGCTTCTTCCACCTCTGTTTGAAGTATTGGTGCATCTCCCATTCCTGTGTTGGTGTTGAATGCATTGTCCAATATGCTGGTATCCGGTCTCAGCTGGTAGTTGTACAGTTCTTTGCTGTATTCTGACCACCTTCCAAGCACCGCTGCATCTTCCGTTAGGAGAGAGCCATTTTTGTATTCTATCACTGTAGCGTTTTGGTTTTAGGACCGTATCACCTTCTTCAGCATGTCAAATGCTATTTTGTTCTTTCCCTTTCTCTTCTGAGTCAATCTGTCCACACTGGTCGGTTATATATTGTTCTTTCGTTTCTTTCATGTCTTTCCTGGTTGGCAATGCGGTATTGCTGTGTTGCATCTGGGTCCGTTTTCTAGGTTTCTCGAGATCTCTTCGTATGTCGCACAGGTGTAAGATACCATAGTTGACCCACGGCTGGTTCTTCTTTCTTTCCTTCCAAAGCATCTTTGTTGCTGCTTCATCAAATGCTTATTTTATGTTCTCCGTGATGGTGTTGATGTTGTCTTCTAGGCTTGAGAGCAGCAACTCTGCCCCTGATCTTTGCTTCAAATGCAGCAGCCACCGCAAGATCTCTTGGTTTCTCAATGTTGAATCTTATTCGTGGGTTGCGCTGTTTGGGGTTCTTCTTCAGCATTAGTTTGGGGGTCATCAGGGCGATGTCGTGGTCGCTGCCTATGAATCTCTTAGGTGCAAGTATGTAGTTAATCTGATTGTGTATCTCCCCATTGGGTGAGTGCCAGGTCTTCTTGAGGTCTTGTGTGGGAAGTGTGTGTTAGCCAGTGTTAGCTTGTGACTGCTGACGAACTCTAGGTGTCTCAGTCCTCTTACGTTATAAAAAGCAGTACTCTCGAACGGCGCGGCTTTCTGGCCAATAGATAATTGATGTGTTGTTCCACGTTGGTATGTCCAGCCCAGTGGACAAACACCTACAAGGTGCGAATGACGTCATACAAATTATAGATTTGGTCTGGAATATGTTAAGATTAAACTATAAAGAAAAATGTTCAATGCGCGTCTTGACTAATAAATTATATATACATATATATATATATATATATACATATAATTATATTATAGACACATCCACTTGTATTTTTAAAGTTTAATTATTTTCTTATGATTCCAAATACGTGTTATAATGTGTGTACGTACCTGTGAAGGGGTTGGTGCAGGAAATGCAACTACTAGTAATTATGAATAATAAGAATAATAACTATATATTTCGTGCACTCTAATAGCGCAACAAATGTATGACAACACTCATGTCACATACAAAATGTTAATACCCTTTAAACTTCAAGATATTTCACGCTCGCGGTAGACAACTCGAGCGACAACGGGAAGACCTTCAACCGTGCGACCGTCTCTGAACCTGCTGTTGTGGAAATGAAGTAGACCGGAACCCCACCAGTTATTACCGCAGTCAATACTCGTATCTGTCGATATGTGCTGAGTTGACAGTTCGTACGTGTTCGAAGGGTTTTCCAGTAAATTCCACCTGAATTTGACATCGCAAGCATTCAGCAACACGGTGTATTTAGCTGCATTTACGAGGGCGGAGTTGGACCAGAATATATTCCCCTCTGCCCGCATCGGTAGTCGGTTACGTCCTGTCTCGCTGCTGACCTCCAGGGCGTACTTCACGCTGTTGTTATAGAACAAGTTGTCCCTCATTGCGATACTCACATTGACACGTTGCACGACACTGTGCGATTCGTTGGCGGAGTTGTGGCGCACGTCGTTTTTGGTCATGCTGAGAGTCGCGTTGTTCTCCCCTGTGTTAGTGACAAAGAAGACACTACCACCAGAGCAGGAGACGACTTAATTCTGGGCCACCGTCGCCATTGACACCCGCGTGGTCGTCTCCGAATCAAATGTCACGGATACAACATGTGGGTCAGTCGCCGTTACGCCGCTGAAGAAACAGTTGCGGATCAGCACATGGTCATTCATGAGCCTCAGATCGAGGACTGGACTCGACGTTGTGGCGTAGCCCGTGTTGTTGGCCAACATCCGCTCCAGCCGGATGACGTCTGTTTGTCCTGGTCGGTGATTCAGACACGCACGGCCTAGCCTGGCACGTTCTCAATTCGAACGTCTCTCGGAGTGATGAAACCCATCCGCTTCTCTGTTAGACAAACCAAATATCGTTCTTTAAGGGGGGGCTAGAATTGATGTTCGTATCAGTAGAAATACACGTTCACACATGCGCATATATACAATCACGCTCAGGTGTAATAGGTCAAATAAGCGGAACACAAATTTCAGGAGTTTGGACGTCTAGGTAAAGTTGTACACGCAAACCTTTCTACGTCTACTAGACTGACGTACTGACATGGTTTTCAGCACTAATCGTAATATTCGTGAAAAAGTTGGAAGACATTAAATAACATTTTCTTAGTACTTGAAACGTCGATTGTGAGTCGACAATTTCTAGTTGTGTTCTAAGAACATTGCGTTATTTAATCGTAATATAGTTTGATAACATACACTATAATTCAATAGACTTTATTGAACAATTGTATATGTATGAAAACGTAATTTTGACAGTAGTTTAACCATATCGCAACATACTTCACTTATCAGATATTGCCATGTGTGCGCACGTTGAAGTTCACGTATAGTTTTTAATGCAACGCGATATTTGACAGACGTGTTAAAGCATCATATTTATGGTTATGTTTAATATACGTACTAATATTTATTTTAATGATGCATTAATAATAAAGCAGAAACATTGCTTGGTATTGGCTGTAGGAAGCTGTATGTACTTATCGATCGGACAGGGATGGAATCTGATGTTATCCAGCCCGACGGAATTCTTGCACCATGCCCCGACACGAACTTGAAATAGAAGTGTGAATCTGTCGACGTCTGTCGGTGTCAGATCAACGTCTTCGGAAACCCATTAGTCAAGCTTGTTATTTAGAGTGGACGCCCATATCTCTCGAAGGCCGCTGCTTGTCTTCATGTACAAGATTAGTTTTTCCCCTGGGGACGTAATTAGACAGATCCATAAATGTCTTCAGTATATTAACTGTGGTGTGTGTGTGTGTACGTGCGTGCGAGTGCATGTGCATTGCGTGCGTGCGTGTATGTATGTGTATGTGTGTGCGTGTGTGTGCGCGGTGTGAGTGTGCGTATGTTCGTGCGTGTGTGGGCGCGTGTGTGTATGTGTAGAATAGTTTGCATACCTTTCGCAAACACACAATTCAATACTAAAGTAACTACACCGTGACAATTGAGTCACATTCACATTCTTTTGACAGAAGAGAACGTGTGTGTAATGAACAGCCAAATATTCCAATGTTATGATGAAATATTTCATTACGTAATTAACAGTGTGTATTCAACATATACCCTTTACTGCAAACTGTTCTAGGGTACGAACAAATATTGCCAACATTCACAAACATTTTAATATAAAAACGAATTGTATTGACGAAGATGTCTTACGACTTATGGATTGAAGAGTTCCGTTATGTTATATAGTTTAGTTTACTTTGATTTTGTAGACAAATACGTTTTCTATTTTACACATTGTCGGCAATTAATAATGACTATTCACCATTACTAATCTACCAAGCAGCTGTTCTGGACAAGTAGCACTCACCGCGGTAAATGTGTACCGTTCTGTAGTGATCGAACGAAATGCGGCAAATGTCGTCTCCTCTGCGGAAAGTGACGCTCTCAACAACGGCCATGTTTGACGGATTTCCGTATTGCTCGTAACATCCGTAGTATTTGTAGTGTCTGTGACAATATTCCTTCATTGTTGTTTTTGCCATAATACTGTAATGGCCACCTGGGTAAATATATGAAAATATAAGAGCAGAAAGGTCGTTACATTGTCAGCAAGAACACAGTCAAAACGATATAGGTCAACAAGTCAAGTACAGGTAAAACGGTCATTGTTATATAATAATAATAATACATTATTATTATTACTAATAGTGTTAATAATACATTATTAGTGTCATTATTAGTATTACTATTATTAAAATTATTAATAATATTATTATTAATATATTATTATTATTATTAGTAGTATTTTATTATTATTATTTTTATTATTGTAAACCAGTGTGTTCACTTACTTGTTGCACCAGGAAATGTGGTACCGCTGTAGAGACTTTCGAATGCGTCAGGGCGGTTGGAACTGCAGTTGTACATGAGCCACGGTTGTAGTTCCGTGCCTGGGAGATCTCCGTAGTTGTGCCAGCCGCACCAGCCGCACCAGCCGGCCTCAAACGAACAGTTGTATACTGCAATACACACTTTGGATTACATTATGGCGTATGCAGTGTTACTACCTGCATTGCTACAGAGACAGTCCACCGACCAACATCAGTCTTGTGTGTTCTTAGCAATTTTTGGAGAGATACTTGCAAACAGTAGATACGCGTGTTGTTGTTGCTGTTGAATATATTTTTTCGCGGCGACGTTCAATATTTTCGAAGTTGGACGCTCACAAAACCTCAAATTCCCAAATGCTCTTCTTTAGGGGGCGGGCTAATCCTATCTCCAACCCCAAAGATTCCTGTTCCTATGTGTAATATTGCTGGATCTGCGGGAAGCATTCGATCGTGTGAACTACACTGCCCTTCTCGAGAAATCGGCCATATATACGGATATTCACAATAGTATCTTCGTATCTGTTACATCGCCAACTGTTTATCAAGTTTAGGAGCGAACTGTTTGAACACCTTGAAATCAAAACGGAAGTTCCATGAAGCGACAATATGGGATCATTCATTCTTATCTTTGCTAGCATATTTTCTGTCACCTGGTCTTGGTAGTTGACAGTCAGGATAGTAATATCTTCCAAATGTTATAAGACACATTGCATCGTTACATAAACACCATAATGCGTTCGCAGATACTCGTTATTTGTTTAAAGGTCGGAGAGAATGTGAAGTTCACTTCCATAGATAGGCCCTTGTCTTGACAGTATAGAATTGGCAAATGATTTCGTATTGCTATGCTACTGACATGAGTGTAGACATCAGCATAATGTGTCAGCGTCTACTTCATGTGGCCAAGTTAATGAAGCAGGGGCCGCTTTCCAGAAGTATTTGCCAAGCACACGTGGTTCCTATGACGGTTAAGTAACGTTCTGCCTATTACGCGCACATTACGTTTTACATTCCGAACAACTGATTTACCCCATAAAAGGTGTCATATATATGGTGTATTTTGAAAAAGATGTACGTCTTACGTCCTATTGGTGGGGTCGTAGAGTAATCCGAGAAAGTTTGGCGTTCGAGGTACAAGTTAACTAAGAGAAAACGTTTACCTACCCGCATAAGTAGATACGTTTCGTCGAATATAATGAGATAATCAATCATACCCCATGAGCACGTGAACGGTGATTAATGTGAACATGTATTATAACAAATAATAAACGAAGGAAGAACACCTGCAAAACCTCAAGCAGGTCATCTCTGCGTTGAACGAGTATGGAATGAAACTGCGACTTGACAAGTGTGAGTTCTTCCGACAGCAGGTCACATACCTAGGACATGTGATCTCAGCAGATGGTCTCAAGCCGTCTGAGGAACGCGTCAACGCCATCGTCAAGTTTCCGACGCCAGAGAACGTTAAACAGCTGGAAAGCTTAATCGGCTAGCTGAACTATTACGGAAAGTTTTTGCCTTCATTCTCTACCATCTGCGCCCCTCTAAACCGACTGCGCAGACAGGACGTCAAATGGGCCTGATCCGCTGAGTGCGACCAGGCGTTCAACCGACTGAAGGAGATGCTGGCCCAGAAAACGCGCTTGGTCCACTACGATCCAACTAGGCCGATATCTCTGGCCGCCGACGCATCGCCTTATGGCATCGGGGCTGTTATTTCTCAGGGTGCACCGAATGGCACTGAGGAACCGATCGCCTTCGCCTCCAAAACGCTGACGTCGGCAGAGAAGAATTACAGCCAGGTGGAGAAGGAGGCACTGTCAATCATTTTCGGTGTGAGGAAATTCCATCAGTACCTGAGTGGTCGCCATTTCCAGCTCACCACAGATCACAAACCTCTGCTGACCATATTCAATCCAGAGAAGAGTCTACCAGTGATGACGCTAAAGCGACTGCAGCGATGGGCACTGATAATGATGGGCTACGATTACCACATCGTCTGCAGACAGTCTGCTGATCACGCCAACGCAGATGCTCTGTCTCGCCTGCCCATTGGTCCCGATCCGAGTTTCGACAAAGAGGAGAGCATAGCCGAAATCGACAATGAAGTGAACTTGCTCGACATGCAGGTCATTCTCAGTTTGCCGCGAAAACCGTCGCCGACTACACCAGAAAGGACCCGATTCTGACAAAGGTGCTAGACTTCGTTGCAAATGGATGGCCATCCACGTGGCCACATAATCAGGATAAGGACAAAGTTCGTACTTACCTGAACGCCCAGACGGAGATCACAACGAAGGATGGTGTCCTTCAACGCGACTCCCGAGTCATCATAGAAAAGTCTTTTCAAAGACTACATAAAACTACTTTGAACATAAATAAATTCTGATATGGCACCTTGCAAGCGGCAACTCAGGGCAAAACGACACCTAGTTTGCAACGACTGCCAGAGCTGGGTGGATTTTGCGTTGTCTGGCTGTCCAAAATCATGGGCACAGACCAAAGATGACGGATTCACCTTTCAGTGTATGGGGTGTTTGAGGGTGGAATGTCTGATGAAGGAGGTGTGTAAATTGACGGATATAGTGAAGGAGATGGAGGCGAGACTCAACATAGAAATAGATGGAGCAGAGAGGGATGACGCGGAGAGAGTTGAGAATTCTACAACACAGAAGGAGCAGAGTTGTGACACGGAGACTGAAGAAAGGAGACTGAGAGGAAGGAAGGTGACCGGTGTGAAGGAACAAGACATTGAGAAAACAGAGGGACGGAGGAAAAGTGTTCGGCAGAGGAAAAGAAAACGGGCCAGTGGGGATAGATCAGCAGGTAGTCAGACTGTAGAGAACGAGGAGAGACACGACAGCGATACAGGTGGTGAAGAGGTAGATACCACAGAGGCAGTTGGTAAGACTGTGAGACAGAAGACTGATGGAAGAAGACAGAGTGTTCAGCAAAAAACAGAAAACATGACAGGCGTGAAGGTGACAGGGGAGAAAGTGACCGTAGTGAAGGAGGTAGCCGGGGAAAAGGGACGGGAGAGGAGAGAAGAAAATGTGATGGGAGGAAAGAAGAAGGGACGAAAGGAAGTGAGAGTAAATGTGCTAGAAGAGAAGATGACAGGAGGAAAGGGGACAAGAGAAAACGCGACAGGAAAGAAGGGAATGGAAGAGAATGTGACAGGAGAGAAGACGACAAGAGGAAAAGACAACAACCAGACATATGCAAACCGGAGGAGCTACTCCGAGGCAGTGATTGAGGAGAAAAGAGAGAGTTTTTATGGGCGATTCAATTCTGAGAAAAACAGACAAGACTATATGCGAGGGAAAGGACGTTGTTGTATGTCTACCGGGGGCTAGGATAGAGCATGTGACCAAAAGGGTAGAGAAGGTATTGGGGCATGGCAAGGGAGGGTCTATACTAGTACACGTTGGGACAAACAATGCAGACAAGGAGAGAACAACTGGTATAGTTCAGAAGTACAGACATCTAGTGAGGAAGCTAAAGAAGACAATAATGGAACAGGTTATTCTCTCAGGAATGTTGCCAGTAATGGGAGGAATGGGGGCAAGATACAGAAACTGTAAGAGGATGGCGATCAACGCACTAGTTGAGCAGATGTGTGAGGAAGAGGGCGTGAGATTCCTATATTTATGGGGGTACTTTTTTGGGAGAGGCGATATGTACATGAGAGATGGCCTCCATCTAAGTGGAAAGGGGGCAGCAGTATTCTCAGAGAATCTGCTGCGATCTGTTGACAGTGGGACAGGTTGCATCTATTTAAACTAAATTCGCAGGGGGGACTCGCAGAGAAGCCTGAAACTGGAGGCATATATAAAGGCAGCAAAACTAATTCAGCAAAGAACAGTCTGGAAAACTGTTCTGAAGCTGGGTATAAATGTGTTTGTTTAAATGCAAGGAGTACAGTAAACAAAAGAAATGAACTAAACATTATGGTAGAAGATATTGACACTCACATAATAGGTATAACCGAATCATGTGCAACCACCGATATATCAGATGCCGAATTGGGACTGACAGGATATGTAATGTTTAGGAAAGATAGAATAGGAAGAACGGGAGGTGGAGTTATTTTATATATTAAAGAATCTATTCTGGCTTATGAAATAAAATTAGACAGAGAAGCATATTACGAAGAAGCTGTTTGGTGTAACATAGTTACAGGAAACTCAACGTTAATGGTTGGATTAGTTTATCGAAGTCCAAACATAAGCATAGAAGAGAATGAAAAAATACAAAACGCTATAAGGGAAGTGAGCAAACGGGACTGTGTTATTATGGGGGATTTTAACCATAGGCATATAAAATGGAAATCTCTACAGAGTACGGGTAGTGAGGACCACAAGTTTTTAGTTTTAGTACAAGATAGTTTCCTTTCTCAACATGTGCTAGAACCAACCAGGGGAGAGAATGTGTTAGACTTAGTTTTGTCCTCACAGAATGAATTAGTTGACAATGCTAAATTATGTGAGCCTCTGGGAAGTAGTGATCACAACCAGATATATTTTACCATCAAAGTAAAATCAGAAAGAAATAATAAAAAGCAGTTCAGGAGAAATTTCCACAAAGGAAGATATAAGGAAATGAGGAAATATTTTGCAAAGATAGACTGGAATAATACACTGAAGAATAAGACAGCAACAGAATGATGGAATATCTTAAAGACTGAAATAGAGTGCATCGTAGATAAATTTGTTCCCTTCAAAAAACAAAGGAAACAGACCAGAAAGAAATACTTATCGAAAGAAGCCATTAGAAAAATTAAGTATAAACAAATGATGTGGAAGTCATATAGACGTCCTGGCAATGACGAAGACTACAACATTTATAAAGAAGCACTAAACCAAGCTTCAGCTGAAATTATAAATTCAAAGAGAAGCTATGAACATAAATTAGCTTGTAATATAAAACATGACAGCAAGAGTTTTTATGCGTATGTTCGAAGCAAACAGAAAGTTCAGGATAAGGTCGGTCCTCTAGAAGATAGTGCTGGAAATATAATATCAGAAGGATTCTTAATGGCAGAAGACCTAAATGAGTATTTTAGTTCAGTGTTTACCAGAGAAGACACTAGTTCACTGCCAGTACCAGAGGCTAAGTTCAAGGGGGCAGAATCAGATTATTTAAGACAGTTAATTGTAACCCCAGAAATGGTAGCTAAAAAAATTAGGGCTATGAAGGAAAATAAATCACCTGGAGTGGATGGATATCCACCCAAACTACTAGTGGAAATTGTAGAACAAATTAGCATACCGCTTGCAACAGTTTTCAACTTGTCATTAGAAGAGGGAGTGGTTCCTTTAGAATGGAAAGAAGCAAACATTATACCGTTATTTAAAAAAGGTTCGAGAAACAAGTCAAATAATTATAGACCAGATAGTTTAACATCGGTGATTTGTAAATTATTAGAAAGACTAATTAAAGATCACATGGTGGATTTTCTAGTTAAACATAACTTGATAAACCATGGGTTTCTAAAAGCTAGGTCATGCTTAACAAATATGTTATGTTTTTGGGAAGATATCACTAAGTGGGTAAATGATGGATCACCAGTAGATATCATCTACTTAGATTTTCAAAAAGCTTTCGACAAAGTGCCACATCAGAGATTACTGCTTAAACTAAAAGCCCATGGCATAGGAAATGATATAATTTACTGGATAGAAAAATGGCTGATTGACAGAAGACAACGGGTAGTTGTTGATGGGGAGGCTTCAAACTGGAAATCAGTTTTGAGTGGGGTTCCAGAGGGATCAGTACTGGGACCTATATTATTCTTAATATATATAAACGATTTGGACGATGATATAGCTAGCAAGGTGTTGAAATTTGCAGATGATACAAAAGTGTTTAGAAGGATTAAAAGTGATGGGGATAGACAGCATTTACAAGATGATCTTGACAGGTTGATCAAATGGTCTGAAAAGTGGCAAATGTTCTTCAATTTTGGGAAATGTAAATGCCTCCACACAGGAAATGGGAACGAATATGTAGAATATACAATGGGGGGAACTGTACTAAGTACTACTGTAAAAGAAAAAGACTTAGGGCTGACAATTAGTGCTGACATGAAGGTTTCAGAGCAGTGTGGAATTGCAGCTTCAAAGGGAAATAAAATCCTTGGATTGATTAGGCGAAATATAGCATATAAAGAAAAAGAACTAATAATACCGCTGTACAAAACAATAGTTAGGCCTCATTTAGAATATTGTATACAAGCGTGGAGGCCATACCGCAAGAAGGACATAGATATGCTAGAAAGAGTACAGAGGAGAGCGACTAAAATGATACCAAAACTGAGGGATCTTAGTTATGAAAAACGCCTAAAAGAATGTGGTTTAACAACACTAGAGACCAGGAGATTGAGAGGAGATCAGATAGAAGTGTTTAAAATATTGAATGGTTATGAAAATATTGATAGAAATATGTTTTTTTCAGTTAAGAAAGATAGAAAGACTAGAGGACATGAAGTTACATTAGTAAAGGAGCAGTGTAGGTTAGACGTGAGAAAGTTCTCATTTTCACAAAGGACTCTGAATGAATGGAACAGATTATCTGATGATTGTGTGGGTGCTAGTAGTGTGAATATGTTTAAAAATAAAATCGACACATACCTCAGAAGGGCTGGATATATGTAGATAAAAGGGTTGGACTCTCGATAAGCCAAAGGGCTTCCTTGTCCACCTGCCATCTAGAGTTAATTCTCTGGATGGCAATCTTGTTAAATCTTGTTAAAATAATTCCGACTGCACTTCGTGCTAGGGTCTGCGACATGCTGCACTTGACGCACATTGGAATAGTGGGCATGAAGTCGCGCGCACGCATGCATGTGTGTGGCCTAATATCGAGGTCGACATTGCCGTCCACTGCAAGGACTGCACAGCTTGTGCCGAAACAGGCCCAAATCAACCTGAAAATCTGTCTGCATGGCCCGTTCCTGACCGCCCATGGCAGCGCATTCATATTGATTTTGCCGGTCCGTTCCTAGATGACATGTGGTTGGTTGTGTTGGATGCCCACTCGAAATGGCCGCACATTCTTAAATTACATAAGTATCCGACATATGTGACTACTACGTCCGCACTCGATGACTTGTTTGCTATCTGGGGCCTGCCTGAGACAATTGTATCCGACAATGGCCGGCAGTTCGCCTCACAGACGTTCGCTGACTGGTGCAATGCACACTCGATCGCATATCTGACTTCTGCGCCATTTCACCCATCATCGAACGGTGAAGCTGAACGGCTTGTTGTCATTTTCAAACATGCCATGAAACGAGCTGTCAGAGGGGAGAGGAAGTCGAAACATCTGGCATTGCGAGAATTCCTCCAGCAATACCGTGTCACTCCAAATTTCGCTCGGACACCAGCTGCGGTCTTCTTTCTCCGTTCTACAACCACCTGTGCACAAAGCGAAAACACAGAAGAAATCAACATTGCCAGCCAAGCCGAAATTCTCAATCGGTGCAAATGTCCATTACAGAGATTTCACCAAAAATCGTCCAAAATGGGTGGCTGGAAAAGTGACTGGTCATATCAGAAAGAAAATGTTCATTGTCCAAGGACCTGATGGACATTGCCGCCGACACGAAGATCAGCTGAAGTCGCGTTCCGTTCCAACAATGAACCGCCGACGCAATCTGAAGCGTTCTGCTGCACTCGCGACTGAACGTCCTACAAAGACGGATCAGCAGCAACACGACAACGGTGTTCCCGACTTGCCCGTTCCCGAAATTGATGAACACCTGCCTGACGAAGCCATGAACGATGAACCATCTGTCCCTGTTGATCAGCCCGTGATACCTCGTCGTATCTATACTATATGTTGTGTTAGCTGACATTGCAGTCCATGCTATTGTGTGTCAGTAGCACTCATTGTTATTATTGGATCACCCTCTAGTGACCATTGACCAGACTCTGATCAATTGCTTTACAATGTCTGCCATCTTGTTTTGTGGAAGTGACCACATGTTTATTTTCAGTTGTTCTGCCAATTAAATGTTTCTTGTATTATGCAAATGTTTGATGGTGATATTCACTGGCATACAAGTACACAACAAGATCCTAATGAAACTAAAGCTGTGATTGTTATTACGTTAAACAAAGTAACATAAAACAACAGGAATACACTAACATGATTGGCATACATTTACAAAGAACCAAACCACGTAGCCCGTTATATAACGCTGCACTCGCTTGCAATACAACATTGCTACAAATAAAGTATATCATAATATTTAATCAGCCAAGTACTATAAAATTCAATTATTCAGAAATAAAACCATTGTCACAAGTAATCATTAATTCATATATAGCATGACTGCATGACTGCAATAATAATAAAACAAGATATTTATATAGTGCCGTAATCACACAGTGCTCTACGGCACATTACAGTACAATCATAATACAAAACCTGTATAGTTAGATCATTAAAATATTAAGTTAAATATCATAAAAACAATACAACTAAGAATCGTACATTGAATTAAAATACAATTTAAATATAAGGGCATTATACCTAAAACATATATAATGAATAAACTCATTTAAATAATAAATTACACCAAGAGCCATTAAAATACATCAACTCATATATTTTCCAGTTAAAGTAATTAATATCGTACGTTTATTAGGTCAATTAAATTAAATTAATCTCCCAATTTTGTTCAATAAAATAAAATTAACAAATAACTTTCACTTAATTAACATTCAATTTAAATTAAATTAAATTAAATTAAAAATCAACTTGAACTCACCTCCTGACGATTAATTTTAATACAAGAAAAAACAACACATTATCCGCTAAAGAGGCTAACTGGAACTATTGTCTGTCACAGGGCAAGCAAGCTATTTAAGCACAATGACATTGTACAAAGTTATCTAAAACTTGAAAGTACAATATGAGAATTTAAGTTAAATACTGTATAGCTGGATTGTGTTCACTTTCACACTTTTAACCCAGCCCTGAAGTGCCTGGTCACCCACTGACATTCACAGTTCACCCAGCTCAGTCACTGACTGTCCCTGGCTGGAGATTTGAGATTGTGCAAACAATTGCCTGAACCTAACTAATTGCTTTCATGTCAGTTGGATCACTGGCTGCTATTAGTGTGCACTTATAATTTACATCTAATGACAACAGGCCTGTGAAAACCACCTGAGGCATGACATTGACTTAGAATCAAGCTCGCATATTATGCATGTAGGTAGTTTTCATCTTAGACAGCTTGAACCTGGAGCACCAACCTTTTAGGAATTAATGTACGACCCCCACAATAGGGTCGTTTCAAGATACTCCATATTATATATGGGAAAGATCACCAGTACATATCATGTACTTAGATTTTCAGAAAGCTTTCGACAAAGAGCCACATCAAAGATTACTACTTAAACTATAGGTCCATGGCATAGGAAATGGTATAATTAACTGAATAAAAAAATGGCTGATTGACAGAAGACAACGGGTAGTAGTTGATGGGAGGATTCAAACTGGAAATCAGTTTTGAGTGGGGTACCACTGGGATCAGTACTAGGACCTATATTATTCTTAATATATATCAACGATTTGGACGATGATATAACAATAAAGGTGTTGACATTTTCGGATGATACAAAAGTGTTCAGAAGGATTAAACGTTACGTAGATAGACAGCTTTTACAAGATGATCTTGACAGGTTGATCAAATGGTCTGAAAAGGGGCAAATGTGGTTCAATTTTTTGAAATGTATATGCCTCCACACAGGACATGGGAACGAAGATGTACAATATACAATGGGGAGTATTGTATTAAGTACAACTGTAAAAGAAAAGGACCACTAGTGCTGAGATGAAGGTGTCTAAATAGTGCGGAAATGCAGCTACAAAGGGAAATCAAATCCTTGGATTAATTAGGTGAAATATAGTGTATAAGGAAAAAACTGATAAATTGTACAAAACAGTAGTTAGGCCTCAATTAGAATAGTGCATACAAGCGTGGAGGCCATATCGCAAGAAGGACATAGATATGCTACAAAGAGTACAGAGAAGAGCGACAAAAATTATACCAAAATTGAGGCATCTTAGTTTTGAAATACACCTAAAAGAAGATGGTTTAACAACACTAGAGTCCAGAAGATTGAGAGGAGATGAGATAGAAGTGTTTATAATATTGAATGGTTATGAAAATATTCATAGAAATACTTTTTTCTCAGTTAGGAAGGATAGAAGTACTAGAGGACATGAAGTTATATTAGTAAAGGAGGAGTGTAGATTAGGTATAAGAAAGTTCTAATTTTCACAAAGGACTGTAAATGAATAGAACAGATTATCTGCTGATTGTGTGGGTGTTTGCTGCGTGAATATGTGTAAAAATAAAATCGACACACCTCAGAAGGGCGGGATGCAGAAGGGTTGGATAAAAAGGTTGGGCTCTCAATAAGCCAAAAGGCTTCCTTGTCCACCTGCCATCTATAGTTAAGTCTGTGGGTGGCAAGGTGTTAGGTGAACAAGGAAGGTATGGGGTAAATCAGTTGTTTGGATCTTTTTTTAATGGAGTATATCTGATGCTTCAACTGTTGCATCATTGAAAGTCATTTTAATTAAATATCAACATACTCGCAGGTGCAATGTATCGGTCAATAAGCCCATGCCATGGGTAATTGTGCACAAAGGTTTGTGCATTTAGCTGGCGGATTTGAACCACCAACAGATACCGATACATTAGCATCTACAGGTACTCTTAATTTCAAATAAACAATGTTAAAAAGGAAACCACTGTTTCAAGTTTCAGTTAAAAAATACAAACAGACAACTTAATAAGGGTCATTTACAAAATTTGCAGATGCTGCAAAATAGTATTGTTTACTTGTTACAATTTATCAGTGAAGCTTACTACATAAATGATGGATGAAATTACCAACACAAGTTACCTGATGCTGCACTGCCATAGCCAAGGGCAGTAGGGGTCTAAATTGTAGTGATAAGGGCCTGAGCAAACTATGCAGAGAATGTCGTAATTCACTTGAAACAATTTAGCACTACAAAGTCTACAAAGTCAGTATGATAAAATTAATTAGTAAATTCCTTCTGAGAAAGGAAATATAACTTTATTCATACACAAATACAGTTCAGTACAGTACAGTACAGTGTGACAATAACAATGTAATACCTGTGCTAAAAGCAATACTGATAGCGAGTGATTGTCCATGATTTATTAATCTATTTCATTCATTAATTGCATTATATATGGTCAAATACATTGGTATTTAAGTTGGTATACATTTTATTGGTAGGCCCCTAGGCTAGGCCTATACATAATAGCGTTAATAATTTCAGCTGAAAGAATATTCACAAAATAGAACTCACAATTAACCGATTTCAAGTAGCACTTATCGTGGGGTCCAGTGTGTTAAGGTTTGGCTCCCGTGGGCATGGAATGTAAATTTTATGTGACACAAAGTAGTGACAAACTAGCAGTACATTTGGTCATATAAAGACTGAAGCCATTTAACATCTTAGGTCGAGTGCAATTTTTATTAATATTTGCCAAAAAATAACCACCAACCTGTAATGTATGTCATGGGTGTCTGTTTTGTCAAAGGAATATTTATTAATGGTTCAGGAAATCAAGAGGTACAACCCACAGAAAGATAAGAATAATAACCATTCTAGGTAATGAACGATGGGCCTGCAGAGCAGCTGTGTTAATAGCCACGCCATTGCCTCCAACCATCGTTTCATAGTTATACTTCTGTCAAAAACATAGACCCCTATTCCGACACCTATATCATTTAAGAGACCCATATTAATAGACTGGTTTATGGCATAGTATACTATACGCTAGGCTACAGACTATGAGCCTGGGCCTGGGGCTGGACTGTCTACTCACCGTCTACTTGATATTTTCCATGCTGCATAGATTTCAAGACAGCATTGTCACAAAGTGGTTTGTATATAATTTAATCAGGCTTTAGAACAGTGGTTTTGTATACAAAGTATGGTCGGTGGGATGGTGCTGCCATCTCTGGTATGTATTGTCGCGGAGGTATACGCTGGTGCCCTCTGGCGATTAAGGCGTGTAACGTTTTAACTGCCGACGAGTCAGATTTAATTAATTTCATTTGTAGCGTACACCACTAATTCTACGGTTAGGTATACCAAATTTGGTACCTGTAGAAATTATTTAACATGATTGGTAATATGGTGACCTGTCAAACTACTTATGTTGTGGTTACAAGAAGATTATATTATGAACTTATAAAAGTTGTTTACAGAAATGTAGGTGTTAAAGATTGAATGAGCACTTATTTAACAAGATTTAACAAGATTGCCATCCAGAGAATTAACTCTAGATGGCAGGTGGACAAGGAAGCCCTTTGGCTTATCGAGATTCCAACCCTTTTATCTACATATACCCAGCCCTTCTGAGGTATGTGTCGATTTTATTTTTAAACATATTCACACTACTAGCACCCACACAATCATCAGATAATCTGTTCCATTCATTCACAGTCCTTTGTGAAAATGAGAACTTTCTCACGTCTAATCTACACTGCTCCTTTACTAATGTAACTTCATGTCCTCTAGTCTTTCTATCTTTCTTAACTTAAAAAAAACATATTTCTATCAATATTTTCATAACCATTCAATATTTTAAACACTTCTATCTGATCTCCTCTCAATCTCCTGGTCTCTAGTGTTGTTAAACCACATTCTTTTAGGCGTTTTTCATAACTAAGATCCCTCAGTTTTGGTATCATTTTAGTCGCTCTCCTCTGTACTCTTTCTAGCATATCTATGTCCTTCTTGCGGTATGGCCTCCACGCTTGTATACAATATTCTAAATGAGGCCTAACTATTGTTTTGTACAGCGGTATTATTAGTTCTTTTTCTTTATATGCTATATTTCGCCTAATCAATCCAAGGATTTTATTTCCCTTTGAAGCTGCAATTCCACACTGCTCTGAAACCTTCATGTCACCACTAATTGTCAGCCCTAAGTCTTTTTCTTTTACAGTAGTACTTAGTACAGTTCCCCCCATTGTATATTCTACATATTCGTTCCCATGTCCTGTGTGAAGGCATTTGCATTTCCCAAAATTGAACAACATTTGCCACTTTTCAGACCATTTGATCAACCTGTTAAGATCATCTTGTAAATGCTGTCTATCCCCATCACTTTTAATCCTTCTAAACACTTTTGTATCATCTGCAAATTTCAACACCTTGCTAGCTATATCATCGTCCAAATCGTTTATATATATTAAGAATAATATATAGCCAAACGTTTAGCTCGCAAAATCTATTTTAAACTCAGCGAGTTGAATGGATTGCCTCGAAGTGTGAATGGTTTCGGGAGCCGGTTTTTGAAGCGACTTTAATTTGTATTACGTGTTGTAATTGGTCAGACTAACTTCCGGCCATCAAGCTATATAAGGGCAGGACGGCCATTCGAGGCCAGACGAACATTTGAGCAGAAGAAAGTGTTGCACTCTCGTCTCCAGGAATTGGGCTGAAACGTGTGTCCGCCCAACGCCTGTAGTAAATACTTCTACGATTTCAACAGTACTGATTAGTTGTGAGACGCTGCACTTCTCACGCGTTGAAGAAAACTGAGCGATAACCGACTGCAGTTCCGTTTTTACGTGATCTTCGAATGCAAGGCCACCACCGTTTCGTCTGCTAGCTGTTGTAACAAAGCCTTTAATGTCCAAGAACCATAATCCTTTAATGTAGCCATGTTATATGTCGGAATACAATTACTATATCATGCAAAATACTTAACACCGAAAAAAATTATCTCTCCCGAATGTATCTGAGCACCGCTTGGACCGTGAGCCCTGTGCTGCCCCCTCGCGAATGCCCGGGACAAGCCTTCTCGAGTCTCCCATTCAGTGTAATTAAACTTAGAAACAAGGATCAATTCCAATTCAGTTAAATTCATTTTTATTCAATTCCAATTCAATCTAATTCAAATCGGCAGCGTTAGATGTTTTGTTGTGACTTTTGATTAAATAAAAGTTTTGTAACTTAAAACAAACGGAATACATATACAATGCATATATATAGCAAAATTAAATAGAAGAGAAATAACACCGTCCAGCAAATGCAATTAACAGATTAATACATTCACAATAAAAAGGAAAATACATACTTGGTTTTATGGGATGAAGAACTGGTCAACTTATTATATTTATAGAACAAGTTGAATTTTGCTTAGTATTACCGTCTAGCCTCCTCTTTGCTTTGAGGTCTAACCTTGGCGCAGTCAACTCGGATGTCTCAACTTGTCAGTGACTGCAATTAGCAAAACATGGGTGATCTGTTATTTAACTGGACTAAATTATTAATCCTAGGGTTAATAGCTTAGATAAATTAAATGGGGGTTGCTTGTTTAATACAAGTAGACATGTATTATCAGGAGCATATATGGTCCATCCCTGGCCGACCGATGATGATGAAGTTAGCTAAATAAGTTGTACATTGTCCAAAATTTGGCCAGAAGCTTAGTACCAAGCCAAATTCAAAATAATAAATGGTAATAGCTGCTGTTTACAAAATGGATGTTTTTTTAATGTACACATTTCATGAACATAACTTTCAAACTGTACAGGATTGTGGGCGTTATATAAGTCTGAAATGTGGACTTATGAAATTAATGTATCGACTTTGATCGAGGTGCAGCACAGATAAAAGGGTGGTTATAACAATGAAATTGAGGTAACCAAGGACTAAACAATATACGTTTTATGTAGGGAGTTTGCTCTGGTTGGCAGTCTTGTTGAATCTAGTTGTGCTTCGTGGACTCTCTCACTATACCTAGATTGCTAACATCAGATGGCATCACTTTATGTAGACAATTCATGCCACAAAAGCCTATTATTAAATTATTGAGGTTTTTGATAATACAAATACGTTATTAATACTTTTATAGAATGTAAAAGGTATCCTAAAATAGAAGTGCATGTAAAGCTGACTATCTCAGGCTTACAGGATTTCAACTTTCTAATGTGTTACTGTTAACTATAACTGCATCAATCAAGGCCGACTGTCAAATCTATCAATGTCACAATGACATTAGACACTTCAACAAAACCTGCCTGTTGGTTCCTGCAGCATGTGCAGACAGTCACTCAGCTGGTTCCTGCAGCATGTACAGACAGCCACTCAGCTGGTTCCTGCAGCATGTACAGACAGCCACTCAGCTGGTTCCTGCAGCATGTACAGACAGTGGCTCAGCTGGTTCCTGCAGCATGTACAGACAGCCACTCAGCTGGTTCCTGCAGCATGTACAGACAGCCACTCAGCTGGTTCCTGCAGCATGTACAGACAGCCACTCAGCTTGTTCCTGCAGCATGTACAGACAGCCACTCAGCTGGTTCCTGCAGCATGTGCAGAAAGCAACTCAGCACAGGTTTTTTTTCACTAGCGCCTGTGTAGTGGTTTGTTTTAACTTGTGTTTTGGTGGCATATTTCTGGTCATTTATTTCATTCACTGTTGGATCGTGTTACAGGTAGACTGAACTTTATTCATGTTGTTTCCTATTTTTGAAATTTGACCAAATTTATTCTAAATTTCATCGATTTGATGACATAGCTGTGTTTCATTTGCAATTTTAACATTGAAGGATGCATTGGGGGAATTATTGTTTTTAGCCAGATCTATAGGTTTAAGTTGGTCTGTGTTGAAAAAATTGCTGCGGCGAATGAAAGAGAAGTGTTTAAAATGTGACATATATCTAATTCGCAAGCTAATTAGCCAATATTTACTCTTAATTTATTGTTAATGATAAATGACTGGTTCATGTATATTTATTATTATATTTAATGTGGTTGTACGTATTACGTAAATTAGATAAATATCTTTGTAATCATGGACGTGATGGCCTTATATTGAAATGTGTCGGTATATCAAGTTCATTTGTTAATTAGCCAATACTGACTTATTAATTAGTTAAGTTATTATTAATGTTAAATGACTTGTTAATGAATATTTATTACCATAATTAATGTATACTCCAAACAGCCCAATATTGCTTAAATCAATAATTTATTTTAAAAGTAGTTAAGGTAATTGAGTGTGGAGAATGGAAGGTTCATGGTGGCTGTTTGAAATGCAATAGGGCTTTCTATTTCAATTATTTGTAATGAGATCATGTTCCTTGTATGAACTGCTCGGGGGGTAGAAGGAGAAGACAGTTGCATTGATGCGGCACCTAGGGGATAGGTAGTGACCACGGTTTCTTTACTGTGTTAGAAGGCCTGGCGGGTGCTGATGTTGATAATATCATTTAAAATTATATCAAATGTAATGGCTTGTTTAATGATGCGCGGTCGTTCAAGCGTTGGCCATCCTAGGGCGGTTACAAGGTCTGCTGAGTTGGTTTGGCATCTGTGATCGTGTTTAACAAATCTGGCAGCACATTGTTGTATTTTTTCAAGGTGCTTGATTTGGGTGGCACTGTGTGGGTTCCATATGGGAGATGCATATTCGAGTTTTTGTCGGATTAGCATATTATACGCTATTTATTTGACTTTGGGTTTGCCCCAAGGGTTCATTCAATCATGTTTAGGACTTTTGAGGATTTGGAAGCTATGTCGGTGATGTGACTTGCCCATGTTAATTTAGAATCTAATTTTACTTTGTAACTCCAGATGTAATATCTGTTGTATCTGACAGAACTCAATTTACTGGGATTCTCTGTTTATAGTTTGACAGAAATGATATGATCCAGTTTTGTGTGTTTCCAGTTATCCCGTAGGAATTTAGTTTGGAAATTGGATAGGAGGCGTTTTGTAAAATCAAGTAGGATTGCATCTGTTTGTGTCTTGTTGTCCATAGCAGTTATCCAGTCAAGGACTGTCTCGATGAGTTGAGATTCACAAGACAGTTCTGACTGGAATCCATGTTGAAATTGGAGGATGATGTTGTGTTTGTGCAAGTGTTTGCACACATTGCTTAGAATGATGTGTTCCAAGACTTTACGGCGGATGCATGTTAGTGATATTGGTCTGTAGATTGCGGGGTCAGATTTGTGTTTTTGTGTGTATTGGTGTTACTAGGGCATGGAGCCAGTCATCAGGGAGTTTGCATGTGTTGTACGACTGTTGGAAGATGAGGGCCATTTCCTATGCAGTTTCTTTGAGAACTCTGGCTAGGAGTTTGTCTGGTCCGATAGCTTTATTCTGGTTTATTTTTTTCATTTGCTTAATTATTCCAGTTATCCCGATTTCAAGAGTGGAAGGTGCTTGTGGGGGAATAGGGTAGATTTCCTGGGTGAACACATAACTAAACTGTAATTCAGTGCATTTGCTTTGTCATGGTCGTTGATGATTGGTTATTCGTTTACTTGTAGTGTAGGAATGCCAATCTTTTTGTTTGCTTTGATGAATGACCAGAATTGTGTGGGGTTTGTCTTTAGACTGTCTCCAATTTGGTTGTTTATATAGTTTTGGCAGCAGCCTTAGTGGCTTGCCTTCTGAGTTCAGTAACATTTTCCCAGTCGTTGTTAAGTCCAGTTTGTTTTGATTTTGTTGTGGCTTATGTTGCGTTTTCGTTGCATTCTTATTATGTTCCGTGTTATCCAGGGGAGGTGGGTTTTTGCTATGGTATTGCGACTAGGGATGGTATTGTTGATCAGTGTAGCAAGTTACATCCGAAAAAAGATCAAATTTGCGTTGATGTCTCGTGAATCTGGGTCTATGTCAAAGTATTCCTTTGTTAATTGAGTTATGCCATGTTTAAGTTTGCCTCAGTTTGCTGATTTATATTGCAAGACTTTGTGTGGTGGTTTCCTGTTCTGAAGGATTGAGCTTCATGATCACTAATATCAGGGGTGGTATGTGTATTGATAATTATGGATGGATTTAAGATCAAGAATATTGCCAGAATGGACTCGTGTGGGGTCTTTCATCATGTTTTGAAGTCCAAATTCTGTCATAAATTGTTCGACAAGTTTTTTATGCTTGCTGGCTATTCTATTGTCAGTAGTTTGTTGGTTGCCCCCGTTGATATCAGGAAGGTTAAAGTCTCCTGCTATGACTACGTTAGGAGGAGTTTGTTGAGGTCTGCACAGGTCCGTCAAAGATTTACAGAGAGCTTCAAGAGATTGAAGATGGTCATTAAGAGGTCAGTAATAAGATGGTCATTGGGAGGTCAGTAATAAGATGGTTATTAGGAGGTCAGTAATACGATGGTCATTAGGAGGTCAGTAATAAGATGGTCATTAGGAGGTCAGTAATAAGATGGTCATTAGGAGGTCAGTAATAATATGGTCATTAGGAGGTCAGTAATAAGATGCAAAGTATATAATTATATGGATTTGTTTCGTGCAAAGTGGATTTGCGTCCATACTATTTCACAATTTGAGTTAAGGTTTAGAAGTTGTTCTGCAATGATGTCAGTACGAAAGGCTACAAGTACTTCACCGCCATGGACATTTATGTCTTTTCTGATGGCATGTTAGGTAGTAGAAATGAGTACGTTGGATGGTTTTCATTTATTTTGGTTTCAACTAGGAATATGATATCAGGACTGTTTGACTGGATTGTTGTCTTTATTTAGGTTGTCTGTTCGATGCTCTTTACGCTGTTGGTGTTTATTGTAATATGGGACTCCTTGTATTGTATTAGAAGCATCACGGCGTAATGATACATTATATTGAAGTAGTCCGATATATACACCTTCGCCATATTGAAGCTATGTTTGTAATACTCAAGTTGAATAAAACGGACGCAACACATCATGGTGGCAGCTAAGTGAAACGCACACATGCCTGGTATCTGTTGAACAACTGTGACATAGCATTATGTTCTGTTTGTGGCAAACCCATCAGCAATATTATATATATCATAAAAAAAAGTTCGAGCTGGACATAAATCTTTATGCTTCTGCATTAAAGTCATTTTCGCACGTTTTTACGCGTTGCTCACAAGTGGCCAAGGATTACAAGCTCAGATATCGCCGACATCGGACATTGTGCGTCTGATCTACGGAGATATATGCGGTTTTTATAGACTTTATATACGATTTGTGATTTGACTTATATTATCGCCCGTTGTCATGGCGATCGACAGCCTTGTCATCAACGAACTGTTATGCTTTTATAACAACCGAATGGACATTTTGCCTCGATCTGTCCTAAATCGCATTGTTTTAGACAATTTTACAGATGACGACATTGCAACTGCCAAAGACGTTTTATATGCTCACATCTCCGTGCCAACGAAACATCGTCGTATTAAACGACTAGGGTCTAACAAGAATAAACATAACGTCGACGACATCTCGAAACTTCTTGACGAAATCGATCCGGATATTATTCCTATATACGTCGCTCGTGATCTTGGTAAATTGCCAAGCATTGGTTTTAATCACGTAGATATGTCTACATTATCACGTGAAATCATTCTATGCAAAAATAAACAGTGTGACACTGATGAATCCTACAGACAACTCGCTCACTCGGTGTCCGCATTGTCTACGCAAATTTCTACGCTCGTGTCGTCACTTATACCTGCAATACAACCTGTGACCCAGCCCGCTCGCACTACAACTTCACAACCCGTTGCTGCTGCAGCTGCTGCTGCTGTTGCTGCTGCTGCTGCTGTATCAACCTGACGACCCGCCGCTGCCGGTGTATCAACACCACGTCCCGCCGCTGCCACTGTATCAATATCACGACCCGTCGCTACTGCTGCTGTATCAACATCACGACCCGCCGCTACTGCTGCATTATCAACATCACGACCCACCGATGCAGCTGTGTCAACCCCACAACCTGCTGCTGATAATGTGTCAACCGTTCTACCACAACCAACATCAACCACGGGTAACTCCACTCCTCCACCACTGTGGACCGTGGTTGTCGCAAGAAATGCCAAAAAACGTCCAAGTCGGTCTTCTCTAATACGTCCAAGCCGCCTTCTTCTAAATATAAACCACATACCATGACTACCAAATTCGGACTCAAATGTGCTCCTGTTCGACTCATATCTGCCGAATACTTCTTAACAGGATTTCATGCAGATACAACTTGTGCCGAAATTTCTACTTATGTGACAACTACTTTGAACATGAAATGCTCATGAGAACGCTTACCAACTAAACATGACTCTTATTCATCCTTCAAACTCTGTATGGACACTGCTAAACCGAATTTACTCAATGATGTCAATCTCTGGCCTGCTGGAACAAAGATTGGACGGTACTTCCCGCGTAGGAAGCACACCAACATATTTGACTCACCTGTAAACTGTCAAATCCATCTTGCTTCATTTAATGCCAGAAACATACGGAACAGTGCTTACGACATGCTTAACATTTTAAAATCCTGTGATAGTCTTGCAGTGCAAGAATATTGGCTTTCTGAACGGTGCCTTTCCTACCTCAATTCTGTTCACCCTGATTTCAATGCCAGAGGTATTAGTTCTATTGATTTGTGTGATGGTTTGAGTGGACGCCCTCATGGCGGGCTTTGCTTTTTTTGGAGACGTTCACTCGACCCATTTATTGAACCATTAATTTACGACGATGAGAAAAGACTCCTTGGTCTGAAAATCATCACGTCTAATGCCACTATTCTGATTCTTAACGTATATTTACCGTACCAGAGTGATGACAATTCCGAAGAATATCAAGCTTTTTTAGGCAAGATACAGGCTATAAGCGATTCATTTGAATCAGCTAACATATTCATCATTTGGGGATTTTAATGCGGAAATTAACAAGCCCAGTCTGTTTTCGACACTTCTCAATGCTTTTATTAATGAATGTCACCTCATTCCAAGTGACATTAAGTGTCTCCCTTCCGATGCTTTTATGTACGTCAGTGATGCTCATGACTCAAGGAGCTGGCTGGACCATGTGCTCAGCAGTCACTCCAGTCACTCGTCAATCTCTGGTATGGTAGTTAGTTACGATTGTGTCTCTTCTGACCACCTACCTTTATGCTTTACCATATCTGTCAATTTATTACCTACTTCTGAAGCATCCACTCAGGAGCGAATTCGACAGCCTTGTCCTATGTGGGGGGCTGCCACTCACCAAGACCTTCACAACTATTACACTCAAACCAGAGTGATTTTATCTACCATCGATGTACCTCATGATGTTTTACGATGTACCGACCCGAATTGTTATGCTGAAGCCCATCATACACTGCTATGCAAATGTTATGAAGACACTGTTACTTCACTTAAGGATGCCTCTGAAGTAATACCTACTAAGACGCATAACATGTCTTCGAAGCATGCCGTTCTTGGTTGGAATGATATGGTCAGAGACTTCCACCAGGTTGCTAGAGAGTTTTTTCTCATATGGCGGTCTTCTCGGACTCCCCGACATGGTCCTTTGTATGACATAATGAAAATTAAACGTGCTCAATTTAAACATAAAAAAGACTGTGTGAAAAAATGCTGAAGCCCTTAAAGCCGAACGACTTGCTTCAAAACTAAGTAGTGATGACTTTAAAAACTTCTGGAAAGATATCAAACAAACGAACAATGCCAAATGGCCAAATTCCAGCAATGTTGGCGGTGCATGTGGTGCTGAAAATGTAAAGAATATGTGGCTTCATCATTACCAGTCTCTACTTAATTCTGTACCTGGCTCTCCAACACATACTAAAAAGATTGACAAGCATTGCAGCAATATGCAATTTAATGATCAAATGATGGTTGATGCTAAAGAAATACAAAAAATAATTCAGGCGATGCCTACCGGGAAAGCTCCTGGTTATGACTGTATAAGTAATGAACATTTTAAGTATGCTATATGTCACTGCTTTTCAGCAGCTTTTTAATTCATGGGTTTTTACCTGATGCTATGGTGGTAACAGTAATAGCTCCGATAATTAAAAACAAAGCTGGTGATTTGTCTAATAACAATAACTACAGATTTATTGCTCTTGCAACAATTGCTAGTAAATTATTTGAATCTTTAATATTATCAAGGGCTACCATTTTCTTCACAACGTGTGCCAACCAGTTTGGATTTAAAAAGCATCACTCAACTGAGATGCTCATATTTCTATTAAAACAACTTTTTCGACACTACATAGCGAATGGCTCTTCTCTGTATGTCACTATGTTGGATGCCTCCAAGGCCTTTGACTAAGTGAACCATAGCAAGTTATTCACTAAACTAATTGACCGTGGCTGTCCTGCTGTCGTTGTGCGCATTCTGTATCACTAGTACAGTATCCAGAAATTCACTGTCAGATGGTGTCAGAGCTTTTCTAGATTTGTTACTGTCTCAAATGGTGTCAAACAAGGTGGAATCCTTTTTAATGAGTACATGGATGAGTTAAGTGTAAATCTTAACAAATTACAAATTGGATGTCTTTATGCAGGCACCATAATTAATCATTTGATGTATGCAGATGATCTCTGTATTTTTTTACCTAGTGTTTCTGGATTGAGAAAACTAACAGATTGTTGTGCCAAGTATGGCGAAATTTTAACATAACATATAATGCCAACAAGTCATATTGTATGGTTATTGACAACAAACCTCAGGACATCAAAAATATTCATCTTGTCACTCTTAATAATCGTCCGTTACCTCCCACTATTAAATTCTGATATCTGGGTCATATAATTAGCAATAATCTTACTGACGATGACGACATTGCGAGACAGAAAATATGCCTATATGCTCAGGCCAACGTCTTAGCACGAAAATTTCGCCTTTGCAGCTCTAACATTAAAACTTACCTATTTCTCTCTTACTGTGGTACTATGTACACCTCATGTCTTTGGTGTAAATTAAAAAAAAAACATAGATTTAAAGGTATTATTGTTGCCTATAACAACAGTTTTATAATTTTACACAATTTGTCATCACGCTGTAGTGCAAGTTTTATGTTTGCTACAAACTGTGTTAAATCTTTTAATGAACGTATGCGTTCATCCATATATAGCTTATTGTGTCGTCTTCAACAGTCTAAAAATCCACTTTTTGTGAATTTTTGTTATACCGACATACATTTTAGAAATCCTAAGTTTAAATATTGGACTATCCAATTGTATACTTAAAGTTGAATGCACATTTTATATATATATATATATATCATTTATTAACCATCTATTTTTATTTCGTGAGTGTCTGTAACTTTGTATTTTATTTATTTATTATTTTTTATTAACTTGTATTGCATGTGCATATGGACTTTTGTCAGAAATAAAAACATTACTTTTGTTATTATTTGTTATTAACGTATTCCAAATGGCGTGGCAGTCAACGTGATTACGGCATGCGACACAACGCTAGATAAACACAGCGTTGCACACACACTTCGCATGTCCTATAGCCTAGGCACAATATGACTTTACCGCCGTTACGCTCGCTGCTGTAAACAAACATTGACATTGCTCGCTTGCTATTCTAACAACATGGCACCACATATTCCAATCATGGACTGGTCCAGTGCAGATCTTGGTGGTGCTATTGGGTTATTTAAACAAAAAGTGACCCTGACCCCCTGTACTTAGAGGATGAGAACATCACAGCAGGTATAGCGCAGGAGAGAAAAATCTGCAGAGGCATAGGCGACGAGGGCCTCATTCGACTAAATGAAAATTCCTTCACAGTTATGGGATTTCTTTGACAACCAACTAAAAATCAGCGTGAATTTCAGAATACGCAGGCTGCTTCTTATGCGATATAGACAAACGTCTGATGAGACACTTGATGATTTTGTCACACGCGCACGCACCCGAGCACTTAAATGTGAATTCTCGGATGTTGAATTAAAGGAACGGATGTTGGAACTCACCATAGCCAGCACCCCATATAATGGCTTTCGCAAAGACCTGTTGGGAAAACCGAAAGGATACACAACAGCAGACACACTGGCTGAAGGGTAAAAATACGAAACAATAATTGCGAGTAATGAACAGCTACAGAAATTGGCCCAGGGTTCAGAAGAAATACACGCAGTGCATATGCATGGACATAAATGCAGAAACTGTGGAACCAGCCATAAAGCCCGTCAATGCCCAGCCTACCACGATGAATGCACTGCATGCGGAACCAAAGGCCACTGGGATAAATGCTGTAGAAAGACTCGTCGAGGAAAACACATACGTCACGCAAGTAGCAGAAGCACTCACAGACGTCAATGCAGCTCTCAGAGAGACAGTCATAGCAGAGACAGATACAGCCAGAGAAGAGGAAAAGGCCAGAAAGGCAGAGTTTAACTCAGTAGAAACAGACTATGAAACCGATGGCGAGACTTACCAAAAAGACTTCTACTCGGTTACTCTAAGCTGAAAGAGCCTTGACAGCATCAAACAAGACACTACACCTCGCGACGAGGCATACACAGAGCTGAAGATAAAACCGCCAGGGATCCATAGAAAGGAATGTACGTTGCGGCTGAAGATCAATACAGGTGCATAAGGGAACACCTTACCTATATTGGAACCAGCGAACAAAGTCAGACACACAGCATACAATGGCGCAACCATCAATTGACCTTGATCATTGACCTTGACCTAGATGTTTGATAATTGACCCAGGTGTTTGACCTTGATTTTGTTACCTTGATATTTGACCTTGATCTAGATAGTGACGTCATTTGCTCTTGCTCCAACGAAAAGACGGATCATTACCCCGCTTATTGACGCGATATACTAGTAGTATAGAGGAGTTTTACAGGCTCAAAATCCTACTTATAAAAAATAATTTAATGACCACTAATCGTTTTCGGGCACCTACTTATAAAAAAAAGATCAAAGGCTTTTTTTGACACTAATTAGTTTCGGGAATCTACTTATAAAAAACGTGATTGATGACCGTTGTAATTTGATACTAATTGGATGATTGATTACCCCTACACTAGAGATGCCCCCCAGCGGTGAGTGCAGAAAGCCTTTTAGTTCGCCCCCTAGCGATCAACGTCGTACCTAGAGCGTGCTGACGTAAGCAATAATGCGTTTATCGCGCTAATATATAACCACGATAAAACCACTGTGTGCAGATTCCCCCCGTCAGCCCTATGTGATTGGCGCGCTGTACCCTATGTTGACAGCAGCGATAAGAGCGGCTGCTGCTGTAGCGATAAGACCGGCTGCTGCTCTAGTGACTATGACCCCTGCATGACAGCATAGCTGGCTAACGGTAAACGTTCTGGTGGAAAGATTAAAACGAAACTAATGCGTTGTGCGTTTAAATACATCTAGTCGTGGGATTACAATGAAAATCAAATGCATAAATACACTAACGTTCAGTAGGGTGTTTATGCATTGGAAACAGACGCGTGAAAACGTGAGTAGTGACTGAAATATTTATTATTGCGTATTGTAGCGCAGCATTCGGCCGCGGCCAACGGCTCGCCTGGTCTCGGGGGAATTGAATCCATCCCGTCGATAAAATTCGGGTGGAACAGAGGTTTTCCATAGTCCGTTGGGTTGTTTGACTAAGAACACTCTGGCCAGGTCAGAGATGTCGTCTTCATCGTCAGAGTCGTAGTGGTGGTGGTAGCTGCTAGCTGTCGGCGTGATGGCGTGTGTAGGAGGCGACGTGGGTATGAAAGGTGCGACCGTGCATGTTGGTTTGGTCGTCGATGATGATGTGGCGGTTGTAGGCAGTTGGATCGGTCTATGAAATAAAACCACAATACATTTTTAAACAAAGGATGGTAATGAGAACCATGCATTGTTTAAATGATAAAATGAGAACCATGCATTACAATGGTAAAATAAAATGATGTATTACAATGATTTAAATGATGAAATAAAATGAGACATGCACTTACAATGATAAAATAAAATGAGACATTACAATTGTTTAAATGGTAAAATAACATGATGCATTGTTTAAATGATGAAATAAAATGAGACATGTATGCATGCATGCGTACTATTTAAACGGTAAAATACATGCATACATGCATGCATGCATGCCTTCTTAACTGTAGTAAAAAATAAAATGAGAGATATGCATGCATGTACGTACACATGCATGCATGTATGCACGCGTACTTACAATTGTTTAAATGGTAAAATAAAATGCATGCATGCATGCATGCATGCAGGCGTAGTTACAACAACTGTTTAAATGGTAAAATAAAATACATGTATGCATGCATGCGTACTATTTAAACGGTAAAATACATGCATGCATGTTGCGTACTTACAACAACTGTAGTAAAATGAGAGATATGCATGCATGCATGTATGCGTACTTACAATTGTTTAAATGGTAAAATAAAATGCATGCATGCACGTGCATGCATGCACGCGTAGTTACAACAACTGTTTAAATAATAAAATAAAATGTGTTGGGTCTTACCGTTGTGTTGACTTATGTGGCAACGTTGTTGTCGTTGGTGTGGCCATGGTTGTTGAAAAGTACGGAGCGCTGTATAAACGTCGATTGCGCGTGACTGGATAAGTGTGTATGAAATGTGCGCACCGTCAAACAGCGGTGGCGGCGCATGACACTACGGCTTATCGTGATTGGAATGTGAACGGAGAACAAAGGATTTTTACAAACAATAAACGAAACGCTAAAAGCATGAAATTAAACGTTGTATACGATCACTGCGGGGTCAGGAAACATGAGATGCAGTGATATTAGAGAAATTTGCTGTAAAAGTCACATTTGACGATGGATGTACTGACGTGAACGCTAACTTTTTTTCCTAAAACAAATTCCTCGGTAGACTAGGCAGAATGCGTTAAGTGCACATGCACGTAAATGTGACATCTGTTGCGCGTGACTTATCGCGATTGGAATGTGAACGGAGAACAAAGGATTTTTAAAAACAATAAACGAAACGTTAAAAGCATGAAATTAAACGTTGTATAGGTTCGGTGTGGAGTCAGGAAACGCGAGATGCAGTAATATTAGAGAAACTCGATGTAAAGAGAGATTTAACGGTGAATGTACTGACGTGACCGGAAACTTTTTTCCGAAAACAAAATGCCTGGGATGAATGAAGTATGCATGCTGATAATTGAATAAGATAATGGTATTAGTGTGAAGTGCGCATGCGCGTTATGTTGTAGACAATGACATTTCAAAAACAATAAACGAAACGTTAAAAGCATGAAACTAAACGTTGTATAGGTTCGGTGTGGAGTCAGGAAACGCGAGGTGCATTTATATTACAGAAATTCGATGTAAAGAGAGATTTAACGGTGAATGTACTGACGTGACCGGAAACTTTTTTCCGAAAACAAAATGCCTGGGATGTATGAAGTATGCATGTGATAATTGAGTAAGATAACGGTATTAGTGTGAAGTGCGCATGCGCGTTATTTGGAAAAGTATAAAACGGTTGAGAAAATGCTATATTGTATGTCGCCGGAGTTCTAACGTGTATTCTTTCTACAGCAGCAGAGCAGCAAGCAGCAGACGTTATTCCGCGACATGGCAGATGAAAATCAACCAAAAAAGACGAAGGCACCACGCAAGCAGTCACTGAAGGCGGCGGCCAGCGGTCAACAGCAGCAGCAGCAGCAACCTTCGCCGGTGGTTGCAGCCGTGTCAACGGGGGCGATACCACCTGTTAAGCGGCCCGTCGTGCTCATTGCGCCCCCGTTGACTGTCGGGCGAAAGCGAAGCGCTGAAGAGGCGTCCTTGGGCACCGTCGAGACGGCCGAGGGGCACCCACCCCTGACGCGGAGCGCCTCAATGGAACGTGAATGCGAATCGTCGGCGTCGACGCGCGCCACATTGGTGAGTCTGAGGCACCTGAAGGGCGTTGTCAACGGTGTGCATAAACTTCTGTTGCCCGTTATGATCGAGGCCGTGTCGTACAAAGAGGTCGGGACTTATTTGGGATGTTCCCGTTGTCGCCGGAAATTGCAGAAAAGCGAAGTCGGGGACCTGATATGCCGAACGCACGGTGGAGTGGTGGTGCCAAAATATTTCTTCGCGTTGCGTGTGATGGTGAACGACGGCGATGAGGAGGAAGACGAGCTTTGGCTTACGTTGTTTGACAGCCAAATGTCTAATCTCGTCGAGTACACGGCCGAGTACTTGATGGAGTTGAACGAGGAGGAACTGCGCGATACTGTGCTCGAGTTAGCCGGCACTAAAGTGGAGATCAGTGTGCGTAAGACGACTTGGAACGGGGACCCCTCGTATACCGTGCGCACACTAAAGAGATACAACGTCGCCTAATGTGTTGTGTTGTGTTGTTTGTAGGAAGGATGGCCGATACTGGTAGATTTATTGACACACGCGAACGTGCAACAACGAATGAGAGAGCGTCGTGGACGTGAAATAGCCGAGGAGGCCTTTCAACTATTAGCCGAGACGGCCGAGCAATATATAAGGGCGTTTTGGCTAGCTTACGAAGCAAACTTATTTTGTAGTATGACGTAACTAACAGTTGTGTTTATATGCTGTAGGAAGTGCGCCGCGTACTGGAAAATATGCTTGCAAACAACGAAAGGATCCGCGCTCAGTACGACGAGGTTGCCACGTTCGTAAGAACGTTGTTGGAGCGCGAAGTGAAGGGGTCGTCGATAAAGAAGGAGGAAGAGATCAAGAAAGAGGTGGACTAATCATAATAATAATAATGTGTTTGTAGGAGGCGCTGATGCAACACGCCAGACGTGAGTGTATGAGCGACTTCCTACACGCGTTCCTGACGGTGATTCGTAAAGACTAGAACTGCTTTGTGTTGTAGGGTGGAAGCGGAGTGCGTGACGCTCACGTATTGGACGCGATCATCGAGGAGGCGCTGGGCGGATCGAACGCAACCCGAATACGTCCCGCTCCACCGACGTATAACGAAAGCGCGTACACGCCGCTGGGGACGATGGGACCGACGTGCGCTCCGTGCTGGAGTGTATCGGAGGAGGTGGCGTTGTGCCAAAGTCAAATCGTCGTGCCGAGCAAGGCCCAGTTGGTCGGCCGTTATGAACGGCTGGCAATGGACCTCGTCGCCGAGACCCTCAGCGAAATGATTCTGGAGAAGGCGCGGGATCATTGCGGGGTATGTGAGCCGAATGAAGGCTGTCCATATGTACACATGCCCGGCTGTCGTGCGGGACGGCCAAACCGTGTATACATGCAACGTTTCGACAACACGGGCTGTATCGTAACGCGTTAATTCAACGGCGTCATGGAATCGTTCCTGCGTCGATCGCTCATCCGCTGTTTCACGCGACTCGTGCACGTGCTACACGAAACTACGGTGACAACTTTCGGTGGTCAGCAGCCGCAAACGGGCCGTGCGGGAGAGTTGTATTTGGTGCAGTTCGTGTCGAACTGGTTGTTGGGAACAGATTGGCGCGATTACATGAACCGCGTGCAGCTGGAGTCGGCCGTGCACACGTACGTGCAACGCCGGAGCGGACTGGAATGAAGAACGAACAATATAGAATAGAGAACACTGCTCGTTTTGCTAATATTTGCTTGCTATCGAAACAAAGGCTTCAACGCTGTGTTTGAATGTTGTAAGCTACTGAATAAAACGTTGAAAATGTACTTTCCGTTTCCGAATTACCCACAACAACAAGCCACCGCTAGCTAAAACATTCCGAGTTAGTTATAAAAATTACCGCTAGTCCACAACTCGTTACCGCAAAACACATTCCTTCCACTATCGCTCCCCACCGTTAGGGTTACCGAAAGCATTCCGAGTTAGTTATACAAATTACCGCTAGTTCGCAACCACCATTACCGCAAAAAACATTCCTTCGTTCCGAGTTACCCGCATTACCTAAAACCACATTCCTCCCGCTAGGGTGTACTTACCACCACCACCGTCACCGTCACTGTTATAAATAGCGGTGCTCGAAAAAATATCAGTATATTAGAGAATTCCACCACCACCTACTAGATGGCAATGTCCGAAATGTGGGGGCTATTTCGCGAAACAATCGACGTTAGAACGACACGTAAAGAGTTCGGAAAAATGCGGCAACGACGCGCTATGCGTAAAACGTCGAGAGTGCCCGAAATGTGGCGCGATGTACACTACGCGCCGCGCTATGCTACAACACCTGAAGCTGCGGTGTGGCCATCAGACGTCGCCACCTCCTGGTAGTAGTAATGAATCAGCGGTGGAAGCGGCAGCCGCTAGGGCGTCGCCGTCACCCGACGATCTACAGCGTGTCGTGGACAAGCACCGGCGTAGCATAGAGACGTCGGTATCGCGCGGTGCCGTGCAGTCGCGTTACAACTATCGTATGACCGCCTGTACGAGTACGCGGGTGCTCGAACCGCGTCTGAGGGACAAAAGAATGCGTTTAAAATTAACGTAAGCTATGGTTTCGTATTACGCCACAAGGTGTCGGGTCGGTACCGATATTTTCATTCTTCATGTAACTGTTGCGGTCGCCTCCTCGAAATACCCGCCCTAGTTACCGATAGCCGTTCGTTCGAACGATTCCTCGACGCCGTGCGCACGACCGACGTACTGCAGTACGCCATCGCGCAGCGTCCCGACTCGGGATGGATCGTCGAGCTCGTAGCGAACGCCACCTACTTCGTGAACGCCATCATCAATCATCCTATCGGCTGCGTTGGCGTGGTGACGCTTCCCGCCTACGTGCGCCGCAACAAGGCCATCGTGTCGTTGACGAAAGATCATCGAGGCACGCCCTATGACGACCATCTATGTCTCTTCCGATGCATCGGCCTCCACCTGCAAGGTCACCGACGAACGTGCCCGGTCACGAAGCGGTGCGGTGTTACGTCACGACCGGCGATTCGACGGAACTCGCGCGTCGCCTCATCGACTACCTGGAAGCGGTGAGCGCGGCGGCGTGCGCAATTCTACGTCCCCGCTACGACGCGACTTTCGAGGCGCTCGACGCGCTCGACGCCGACTGGCGGCGACGATGCAACGACGACGACGCCGCCGACGCGTCACCGTACGCCACTCTCGCCGACCGCCTGTGGACGCACCTTCGTCAAATGCCCGTATAGGGATTCAATTCGGGTAAGTACGATCTCAATGTCGTCAAAAAGTACTTGACCCCCCTGCTCATAACCGACGACGCGCAGCACACGTCGTCGGCGTTTACCATTAAACGTCAGAACAATAACATGTGCCTGGCGACGACGACGTTGAAGTTCCTGGACATAACGAATTACCTCGCGCCCGGCGTTAGCTACGATCGCTTTCTGAAAGCGTACGGTTGCTCGGCAACGAAGGGCTACTTTCCATACGAACATATCGACGCGTTGACGCGTCTGGACGAAACCGCCCTGCCGTCGCGCGAAGCTTTCTACAGCCACCTGAAACGCGAGTGAATCTCCGCTGAGGCGTACGAGATTTGCGCGACGGCGTGGCGTGACGAGGGCATGACGTCGATGCGCGATTTTCTGGTGTGGTATAACAATGGAGACGTGGCGCCGTTTCTCGAGGCCGTCGATCGCCAGTTCGCCTTCTACCGGCGCCGACGTATCGACATGTTCAAGGACGCCATCAGCGTACCGGGGTTGACGTTGTTTTATCTGTTCAACGACCTGCCGACGTCGATCCATTTCTCCCTTTTGAACGAGCCGAACAAAGATCTGCACCGTCTGCTGCAGGCGCAGATCGTCGGCGGCCCGTCGATCATCTTCGCGCGCCACCACGAGGCCGATGTGACGGCGATTCGAGGTGGCGACGCGCCGTGCCGTTCGATAGTCGGCTTCGAAGCAAACGGCATCTATCTATGGGCGATAATGCAGGAGATGCCGACGTGCTGGTACACGCGCCGGCGCGCGGAGAACGCCTTTCGAGCGGAACGCGTGCACCGCTACGGTCGTATGGCCGTGGAGTGGTTGACGTGGGTTGAGGCGCAAACCGGCGCGCTAATAAGTCACCAGTTGAACGGACGCGAGAAGCGCATCGGAAAGCACCGAGTCGACGGCTGGTGCGCCGCCACGCGAACGGCATATCAATTTCACGGCTGCTATTTTCACGGCTGCCCGACGTTTCAGGCGCACGTGTCGACGAACGCCGTCAACGGTCAACCGATGACGACGCTGTACGCCGCGACGATCGCCGTGACCGCCTACCTGCGCCGTTTCGTCGACGACGTCGTCGAAATGTGGGAGTGCCAGTGGCACGCCGTGCGACCGCCGGCGGCGCCGACGCCGCCCGACGCGTCACGATGGCAACCACCGACCACCACCATTTCGCACTCGTCGATACTGGAGGCGGTGCGCGACGGCTCTCTGTTCGGCCTCGTCCAGTGCGATATCGCCGTGCCGGAAGCGCTGCGCGACAAGTTCGCCGAGATGCAGCCCGTATTCAAGAACGTCGATATCGTGCGCGACGATCTCAGCCCGTTCATGCGCGACTACGCCGAGTAGCACGATCTCCTCACCCGACCTAAACGGACGCTCGTCGGTAGCTACTTCGGCGCCGAGATTGTGCTAGCGACGCCGCTCCAACGCTGGTATCTGGCGCACGGTCTCGTCGTCGAGCGCGTCTACCAGATCGTCGAGTACGCGCCGATCGCGTGCTTTCGCCGCTTCGGCGACGCGGTCTCGACGGCGCGAAGCGAGGGCGATATCGATCCCGACAAATCGATCATCGCCGATACCTTTAAACTTCTCGTGAAGAGTTCCTACTGGAAAACGATTACGCGCGTCGATCGGCACCGGGAAATCAAGTACGTCACGCCGGTCGGCGCGTCGATGCTCGTCAACAACCGTCGTTTCCGGCAACTCGACGTCGTCGTCGATGACGCGTTGTACGAGGTGGCGCTGAATAAGCGCAAAGTCGTCTACGGCCTGCCGATACATATCGGCTATTTCGTATTGCAGTACGCAAAATTGAGAATGTTGGAATTCTATTTCGATTTCGTCGACGCCTACAATCCCCGTCCGCTCTACCAGTACTGCGCTATGGACACGGACTCGGCGTACATCGCCCTCTCCGGACGTGACGTCGACGCGCTCGTACCGGAAGAACGTCGCGAACAATACTTCCGGAATCGATCGCTCTGGTTTCCGGCCGAATGCTGCGACGCGCACGTGGACGCCTACGTACGACGGCGCGTCGCCGGACTAGTGTGGGAGGACGTGCCGACCTGCTGCGCGCGCCGACGCCTGTTCGATCGTCGAACGCCGGGTCTCTTCAAAGAAGAGTGGCGCGGCGACGGAATCGTGGCGCAGTGCAGCAAGACCTACTACTGCTTCGGCGGCGACAACGGTCCGAAGTACAGCACGAAGGGACTGTGCAAGCGACAGAACGACATCGACGAGCACACCTTCCTCGCCGTACTGCGCGACCGTCGCAACGGCGTCGGCTGGAACCGCGGTTTCCAGGTGAAAGACTCGTCCGTGTTGACGTACGTTGAAGCGCGCGCGGCGTTGAGCTACTTCTACGCTAAACGTCGCGTGCTCGACGACGGCGTCACCACGGCACCGATACTCGTCTAACTCGTATAACTCGTCTAACTCGTTGTCTAACTCGTCTAACTCGTCGTCGTCTAACCTAAGGAATACCCCACCACCCCCTAGGGGTAGTTTCTGTATGTATGTATGTATGTATGTATGTATGTATGTATAGGTAGGGTAATAATAAACAACAACAATTGTGTACATCATCGTTCGTTTGTTTTTTATTTCTACTACTATACACGTAAAAGCGAAATTAATGCGGTTTTAACAAATCGTACACGAGACAGTCATTGGTCACCCAATTGGTGCCGAATAGGCTCTGGAACGTCGTCAACGGCATACCGCGACATCGGAGGAGAAGGTAGGCGACGCAATATTGTCCGCACACGTTAGAGACGACGCTCTGCAGCCGCTTGTCGTTTTACGTCCACGCGTCGCCGCAGTGACGGTTCAGGAACGCGTGGAAGTCGGCGTGTAGCGGCGGCAGACCGTACGAATCGAAGTACTCGCCTCGTCGGTCGGCGTCCACGTAGACGGCCACCCAGTGCTGTCCCGGTTCGCCGCCGTCGTCGGTGTTGCACACGAAGGCCGTCGGGTAAACGGTGGTGGTGGTGGTGGCGGCGGCGGTAAGTAGCGCGTCTTTAGGCACGACGCCGACGACGATACGTTTAGCGTACGTATCGTGTTCCAGACGACGCATCAGTTGAAACGTATCCATAGTTACCAGTCGTACACGACGTTCCGGTTCCTGTCGATCTCCATCACCGTCTCGAATTCCGCGTACACGACGACGTTCACCGGAAGCGGTAGAAGCGTCCCGAAGTGCATTTCGACGCCCACGGTCCCCTGATGCACGACGTTGAAATGGTCCCCGTCGCAACAGTCGGGGGTCAGGTCGAAACCGAAGATGGTGTAGCCGGCGCCGAAGTCCGCGCGCGATTCGTCGTTCCCCTCGTCCTCGTACGCCTTTCCGGTGGCCTCGAAGATATTCATGTAGCTCCGCACGTACCGGTTGTGCGGGAAGTCCGGCTGCAGCGGCTTGCTCGGCACCTGACGTCCGTCGACGACGAGCGTGAGGAAGTTTATGTCGTTGTGACGCGCGTCGAACGGATTTCTAGTGTAGTCTCCGTTGTAGGCGACGTTATCGATCATCATCAGGAAGAGGCGTTTCGGAATCGCACCCATTTACAGGTTCTCGTGCGTGTGCGATAGCGTACCCGCCGTTATCGAGAACGATTTGCAGTCGACGCGGCGCATCGTAAACTTAGCCGTTCCCAACGTCCACGCTTTGATATGTCCCATCTGGACGGCCGGGTTCAACTTCACTTTTCGCACGTGCAGTCGAATCGCCTGCAGCACGACGCGACACCCCGGTACGGCTTGCGCGCCCATGAGCGCGAAGGCGTCCTTCGAGCGTACCATGCATACTTTCGTGTCGACGCCGTTCGGTATGTGTCTGTTTAGCATAAACGCGTCGACGTGCACGCGTCCCATCATCTCCACCTCGTTGCTATCGGCCGTCATGGCGAGCCGTGCCTCGAACCCGACGTTTTTTTTCGCGAGCGTGTCCATCCGTCCGGCGGTGTCTTTGTACCACAACGAACCCGTGAGATGCGAACGTTTCGCGTCGCTACCGTAACTCAGCAGCGTCTCGAGGTAGGCCCGGTACGCGTACGTATTGGTGGACGGCGTCACGAGGGTGTTGTTCAGCGACACGTCGAGTTGACTGAACATCGAATGCAGGAAATTGTTGACCGGCGCCACCGCGGCGGCGGCCGCCAGATCGGTACCGTATCCCTGCATCACTTTGAAGCGCACGTACACTTGAAGGCTCGCCAGGTCCGTATAGTCTTCGCCCGGACCCGGGATGAGGAACTCGATAGGGCCGCCGGCGTCGAGAGTCGTCAGCGGCTGGCTGACGGTCCACTGACAGCTCTCGACGCTCGTCTGCGTCACCGGCCCGGTGAACAGCTCCAGTTCGGCCTTCACGCCCTCGCACGTTGCGCCGTTCACGAACGCCATCGTTACTCGTCGAATATGTCGTGATCCGTTCGACGCGGTCTCTTCCGCCTACTGACGGCCGTCGCCGCTAGGCGCGGACTCTTTATACCGCCGCGGGGCGGCGCTGCTGCTGCGTTTGTTTCTTTCTCTTCTTCTTCTTCTTCTTCGGTGCCTGCGAATTCAATAGGCCGTCGAGAAGATCGGCGCCGGCGTCCTTCGCGCGTCGTTTTATCGACTGTTTCAGATTGCCGCCGGAGACGACGTCGCGCGCCACGTGCATGCCGGTGTTGAGCGCACGTTTTCCCAACGCCACCGCGCCTCTCTTGATAAGCGGCATGGCGCTTCGAAACAGGCTCCCGAAGAGATTGCCCAGACCGTGACCTCGTTGCCCCCGACCACCGACGAAGACCGGCAGCTGACCGCCGACCTGACGAACGTAGTAGTCCACGTACGGGTTCTTCGACATCGACATGTTAAAACAATTTCGATTTACAGTGTCTGAAGTGAAGCGTCGTCACCACCTTCCCCTGCTCGAATGGTATCGGTTGGCCGTGATCGTCTCTTATATCGACTTCGACGTCGTCGAATTGATTCCGCAGCAGCTTCACGTATTGCACGCGGTCGAACGTTTCCGAAATAACGTCACCGTTCTCACCGCGGACAGCGATGTTTCGAAGGAGTGGCGCGTACACGTCACCGACGACGCGCGGTTCCACGAGATCCGTGTACACGTACAGGCTCTCGATGCCCGCCGACATATTCACCGTATCGCGACCTTCGTACTCGTACGTGTACGCGACGGGTGCGGTGTTGATGACGACCGCCGCCGCAGGCGCGGGAACGTACATGGACGGATTCAGGATCGTGTTGCTATGGAAACCTAGCACGTACTTCAGACGGCTCGTATGATAAATTCGACACCCGGCGACATACGTAGCGTAAATCGGTTAGAGACGGCGCAGTATTCTAGCACGGCCTTGACCTTCCTGGTGCATAATTTATCTAGCGCCTAGTTGATCCTGTTCAACAACGTATAAACGTTGTTGTAGAAACCGTGAGGAATCGTGGTCTGACGATATATCAGCACGGTCGAGCCGTGTTCGTCTACCTGCGTGTAAACACCCGAATCGCCCGTCGCGCAAGTCAGATAGAAGTAGGCGTCCTTCTTTCTCACGTTGTACCACGTGTGCGGATACCGTACCGACACCGCTCCGCATTCCCACTCCCCCGCCAGGTCGAAACGTCGCGGTAACGTCGTGACGAAGTGCGTCAACGTATTTTCGGGGTGACGCTTCATAGACGCGTTGCTCGGTAGCGTCAGGTAAAAGTCAGACGAGACCGCCATCTTGTTGTTGTTGTTGTTGACGTCGTCGTTCGTCGCCTCCGCCGCCGCCACTCATAGACGGACTCGGGAGCAGGTAACCGAGACAGCTGCTCAACAGCGCCGTCCACAGGTTGGAGTCACCTTGACCTTTCGTCAGATTGTATATACTAACGGCGATGACGAAGTACAGGACGACGACCTGACAGAGGAATACGATTTCGGCCTTAGGGCATTCGTTGCCGCAGATTCGCCATGGAACGGGTTCGGCGGTGGTTGTGGTGGTAGCGTCGATGGAGTCCGCGTGCTCGTCGACGGAGTGCGCGTGCTCGACGCCGGCGTTCGTTCGTCGATCGCCACTCGAGGTAGTTTCGTCGTCGTCGCACATCGTCGCGCCACTGCGCTCTGTCGATACAGCAGGGACCTTAATACGGTAAGAACGAAGATCCGTTGCATATTCCCGCCTCGTGCAGTCGCCAGCAGCCCGTGTGACGCATCCAACGATTCATTCTCACCGTCGCCGTCTCCTCGCTAGTAGTAGTAGTCTTTTTATAGGTCCACGAGCGACTCGGCGTCGATCCAGCTGTTGAATGAGGCGGGATATCCGCTCCATTTTACGAGCGCGTCCGAACCACCGCCGCCGCGACGCCGACGACGCTGTAGAACCGCCTCCACGCGATATAGTTTGTCCTTCGGAATGACTACGCGTTGTAGTTCCGGTTCGTAGAAGGCGCCCTCTACTGGCGTCCCGGCGTCGTCCTTCAGGCGATAAACGGGCGGTTCGGACGGATGCACCTCTACGACGGTGAAGAGCTCCTCGCTCCAGTTAGCCATGTATCCTTTTTTGAAATTACCCCTCGTCTTGCTGATACGTACGCGATCTCCCACGCGTAGTTTCGGTTTTCGACGTTGTCCGCAATCGACGTCGCCACCCCCGTACAGTCGGTGCCATACGGCCTCCCGATTCGTCGCGTCGACACTCGCCGGCGTCCTACCGATGCTTCGGTGGTAGGCGTTGTTGTACGATCGCACGAAATCCGCTAACGCCTCTACGTAGCGCAGCGTTTCGTGTTTCGTAAAATAGCGCCACATACGCGTCTTCAAAGTTCGATTAAACCGTTCCACGACGCTCGCTTTAGTCTCCTCATTATGCGTCACGAAATGATGAACGCCGCGACTCTTTAGGAACATTTGCAGGGGTCGGTTCAAAAACTCGCTTCCCTTATCGGTCTGCAGCGAGTTCGGCGTCTCGTCGTCGCTCAGCAGACGCTCGAAGGCCTCGACGAGAGACGGGCCGGACTTACTCTTCAACGGAACGCACCACGCCCGCTTCGAAAACACATCGATCACCGTCAATAGGTATGTTATACCGTCGTTGTGCGTTTTCAGTCTAGTCAAGTCGACCAGATCGGCTTGCCACTGCTGGTTTCGACCGCCCACGATGACGCGACGTCGTTTGAAATGTCGTTTAATCGGTTTGTGTAGGGTATAGGCGTCCTGCGACGCTAGCCACCTCTCGACGGCCGGACGTCGGAGCTTCGACGCCCGGTGCAACGCGTCGACGCCTCCGTAACTTCCCACCCGTTTCGGATCGAAGTAGACGTTATTCAGGTCGACGTCGACGTCGACGTCGTCGTTTCGTTGCTGTCGAGGCTTTCGTTTTGGACGACGACGACGACGACTCCACCCGGACACCATGACGACGACGACGACGATGATCAATGTACGATGATTATTATACACGTATAGAGTGCGATAAGCGCGATGGTGAAGCCGACGACCGTTATCGCGCGTCGTGACGGCATCACAACGTCTGCCACGCCGTGATGTCCAACCAAGGATAATGTTGTCTGCGTTTAGTCTCGCCTCGTATCCGAGGACGTCTCCACTCCGGCGTCGCCGATGAACTAGTCGTCGTCGGCGTCATTGACGCCTCTTCTAGTGTGCGCTTCTGTCGTCGCTCCATGTATGAGCGATAGCGCGGGTTGCCCACGAATTCCATAGGGATATTCATATCCTTCATGCGCAATCCGAACTCTCACCATCCTACGGGCGCCGTCGTCTTCGATCTCGTTCGCATGAGATCGTTCACTAGATCGACCAGGTTACTCCCCGCGATCGTTTTACCGTCGTACACGAATTCACCGCGATCGTTCCATCGACACAACGGATCGGCTTTCATTTTTTCGATAAGCAGTCCCGTCTTCCATTTCAACGTTTTCGGCATACTGGCTATGATTTCGCGCTCTACCACCTCCGACGTTGGTGGCGCCAATGTCCCCGCCGCCCCCACCGCAGGCGTCTCGTCGCCGCCGCTGCTGTTGACCACCGACACGCGTACCGGTTGCGCCGCTCGAGCCGCCTCTATCGTATTGTACCGACTCAGCAGTTGATTGTACGACGCTACCTTTTCGCGTTCCGATAAATCCGAACGTTCTAGAATGTCCTTCATGTCGCTGTCAAAGCTACTCAGCACACGTGATCGGGGCGTGCTCGACGACTGATCGACACGTGGCAGGAGGCTTTCAAACAATCGTGGGTCGACCAACGCCATCTTCTTCGCGTACTGCATCAATCACCCGCTGCCGATCACCTGTCTGAGCAGCGGCAGGAGAACGGTGTTCGCTAACGGCGCTAGCAGGGCCGTCAGAAAACCACCCGCACCCTTTTGCAAGATGACACGCTTCTGCTTAAGCGCAATGTGTTTGTCGACGAGTTTACGCAGGTGATTCCGGTATTTCGCCAACACGCGTTTCTGTTTCGGCGACACTTTCACGTTCCCTTTCAGAATGTTGTACGCGCAATCGCACAGACTACAAATGAGACCGGCGTCCGCGTGGGCGAGCACGGCTTTTCGCAGAGCGATGTTCCGCCTATGTCTCTCCAACAGCTGCAGAGCGACAATGTGTCTCTTCGCTGCCACCGCGCGCCCCGTCATAGCGACTAATAAACGTACGCCCCGTCGTCCCTCTCTTCTTATAGACCGCCGTCGCCACCACCACCACCACCGCCACCACCCTTCCGTACGTACACGTACTGAAGGCGATCGTCTGGAAATATGCACGTACGCAGGCGCATGTCCTCTTCCGTTTTCTGTTTCAGATCCACGAATAGATAGCCGTACGCCGCCGACGTCGCGTCTTTGAAAGCCTCTATCATGTAGTTGACCTTTCCCGGGTACATCTGTTTCGCTAGGTGACCTACTTGGCCGGCATCTCGAGGGCTCTTGAATAGCACTATGTATTGAGCGTTCAGGCTGATTGTACGATTTTCTTTCCCTTTCGGAAACATGTTCTGTCGCAATTGTACGACCGACGTATTACTACAATGATGACTTTTTTTAGTAAATAGTACCGTCACCCGGCTATCGGTCTCCTCCATGAGGTCGTCGAGTACTAGAAGCGTTCTCGCTTTACCGTCTAAACGTTTCGGATCCGGCAGGCCGTCTACGAACTCTATTTTCGAAGACATAGACGCGTAGCCGCTCTGCCACTGTCCGTAGCACCACAGGGTTTTCTCCGGCGGCGGATCGATCATAGCGTCGTGACGTGTCAAACGCTCGACGAACGTCGTCTTACCGCATCCCGTAGGACCGGCTACTTTACACGTAAAAGGATGCTTCAACGACGGTCCGTTCATTTTTCACGACTGAACGACGAACACTTTTTTACGCGTCTTTATAAGCATCGCGCAACTTCATCAACAGTTTACCGAGCATGTTCTTCCCCACATCGCCCGCGATTCCGCTACCCCAGAAACCCTCCCTATTCGCTACCCATTCCACCAATTCGGCGTCCCCGGTCGCCAACAGTGCAGCCTTCAAATCGCTCGATCCGTCAAACTTCCTCCTCAACAACGTCTTCATACATCTCACCCTAACGTCGGTCCATTTGGTTCCCATTCTCTTTATTCGAATGTCGTAACCGCGTCGTTTCGCTGCATAAGAGCTTCGCGAACTTTTGATTTCTTCGGCGCATTCCACGTCGTCGTAGAATATTGCTTTCCTATACTGATAGGCGTGCTCGACGGATCGAAAGCCCCGACCGAACGCCGACACTCGACACATATACATATTTGACAAGAACGACCGCGATCCACCGAACCTTATAGGTGACGACATCAAACCGACTACCGATCACCCGCTACCGCCACCGCTTATATACTCTCACCACCGCTAGATAGAGGAACTAAAAAGTTGCGACTAGGGTTCAAACCCGGAATCTTTCGATCCCTAGGCGAACGCTCTCCTAAGAGAGCTATACCGTCGCCAACGATTATGCAGTGGTTTTACCCCGGTTATATTATACCATCTCTGTACTCACCGCTAGGTGGCATCTCACATACAACGAATCTAAAAAGGGTCGACGAACGGATTCGGACCGGGAATCTTTCGATCCCTAGTCGAACACTCTCCCAGGAGAGCTAATCCGTCGTCGACGTTTATACAACGGTTTTATCGTGGTTATATATTCGCGCGATAAACGCATTATTGCTTACGTCAGCACGCTCTAGGTACGACGTTGATCACTAGGGGGCGAACTAAAAGGCTCTCTGCACTCACCGCTAGGGTGCATCTCTAGTGTAGGGGTAATCAATCATCCAATTAGTATCAAATTACAACGGTCATCAATCACGTTTTTTATAAGTAGATTCCCGAAACTAATTAGTGTCAATAAAAGCCTTTGATCTTTTTTTATAAGTAGGTGCCCGAAAACGATTAGTGGTCATTAAATTCTTTTTTATAAGTAGGATTTTGAGCCTTTAAAACTCCTCTATACTACTTATCCTACTTGGGCACACATCCAAAACAACCAACATAAAAATTATCAGCTCAACAACAACACACATGAGTAGGATGCCTATTAGGCCATTACTGTATGACTTCTACACAATATACACATCAAAGGACAGTGTAATCGATATTTCATGATAAATTATCTAATGCAATCATACACTTGTATACAAAGACAAAACAGTTTACTTTCAAGTTCAGAAAGTCGACGAAATATGTTATTTCTATACTATTTATGCATTTAATATGTAATTTTTTTTATATATGCATTAAAACCTGTGTTAGCGGCCACCTGTCCATAACGATAACCTGGATATATATGTCATTGATGTATGTGGCTGCGCTGTTTCGCCGAAGCCGGTTATCCGCGACATCAGTGTTTTACTCGACAACACTATGTCGATGAGGAATCAAGTGCGTCGTGTTTGCCGGATGGCATATTGTCACCAGCGAAGCATCGCGTTGATTAGAAAATGTCTTACCACCGATGCCTGCAGAACCATTGGGAACGCCTTAGTCATGTCACGTATTGATTACGGCAACGCAGTGTTATATGGTCTGTCGGAGACGCACTTGCGAAAGCTGCATGCAGATGGTACAGAATTCCGCAGCACGTCTCATTACCGGGACAAGGAGACGAGAACACATGACACCTGTTATGTTCCATCTACACTGGTTGCCTATACGCCAGCGGATCGAATTCAAGCTGTTACTGCTGGTATATCGTACAGTGCACCATCTCGGCTCTGCGTACATTTCATCGCTCGTGACATCCTACACGCCGACCAGATCACTTAGATCGGCCGAACAAGGACTGCTGACTGTTCCGAGAGATCACCTTGAACATTATGGCCGTCGTTCCTTCTCGATGGCTGGCCCAATCGTGCGGAATGCCCTGCCTCATGCAGTCTGGCATGCAAACTGCGTTGCCACTTTCAAATCACTTTTAAAGACATGCTTATTTCGACAGTCCTTCAAAGAACTTTGCAGTTCGCATCAATGACATGCGTGCAATGTTGACATTCGATTATGTACTTAGGTTGCAGTTATTTATTTATTGTTATTATTTTGTTTTAATTAACATATTATATGTATTTATTTTATTTAAGCACATTATTTATTTTAGGTATTTAAACGGCTCACTAATGTAACTTATGTATAATATTATACACTTGTAAATATATATATATTTATTTTGATTGAGGTTTATCTAACTGACATTTTGTATAATTTTTATATGCTACTTTTAATTCATTTTCTTTTACCTTTCTATTTAATAATTATATTTAATATGTTTTAAGTCATTTAATGTATTTTACTTACACTCTACGATTGTCAGCGCATTTGAGCAGATTTTTTATCCGGACACATGGCGCTCTATAAATGCTTTATAATAAATAATAATAATAATCTAGTATAACACAGTTGAACAATAGTGCTGAATATTTGCGTAATGTGTGCGATAAAACAACCGACTCCCTCTCAATATGGAATGACCCGCCAGCACACGAAGGCGTTCATGCTCATGCAAGGCATCCCGTTTCTAGGTCACAACGTCACGTGCGTGTGTAGTGGACTAGCCAGGGGTGCTAAAGTGGATGGCGGCCAGCGTCTTGTTTTGGCCAAATCGTTTAGCAGTAGCTATCTGTAATAATTATTATTCAGAGGGGTACCATTAAACGGTGCTTCAAACTAGTGATAGTTACTTTGTTCTGTTTGTTGACTGATTGTTAACATTGATATTGTGTGTGGGTGTTTTTTTCTGTAAATAAAACAAAATTAACTATGCATTATATGACATCACACTTTTTCAGTTACTCCTTTTATTATTTGCAGGGCAATGTATCTAAATTTCTGTATCTAAATTTCAGCCTAGCCCAAATATATTTTGCATACATTTTGCTTATATAATTGTTTCTGGGGATATTAAATATGATGTGAATTTATACATAAAATGTTATGTCATGCAAAATATGGTGTTATGTTAAAACGTAAATAAAGTGTTAAGACATGCAAATTTAACTAATTTAAACATGTCGTATTGTCTATATATATACTATACTATTCCATTTGTCCACATTTATATTTATCTAAATGTCAGTTTTCAAAATTACTATGTTGCTTGTACATTTTTTTTATTTTCAAAATCGAACATAACATTATATCTCAATTATATTAAACCTCGCTCAAAGGAATTTGGCACAAATATCACCTGCTAATATTCTTTGTGTATGTTAAGTATTATGCAGATTGACACAAATTAAAATGTTATGTAAAGCTGAATATTATGTTTTGTTCTACAATGCCCGAGCCTATACAATTATTATAGTACATACATATATGTATACACTGTGTACATAATATACTATATGTAAGTAGTATGATATTAAACTACAAACTGTACACTGCTACTACACCTCATGTATTTAATTTAGTCGCGTGTCGCAAGTGCCCTTTTAACCACTGCTCACCGCACCTACCCTTTTAATAAAATGGCACCCTGCCCTTTTGAAAACATGGACAGAACACTGAGACACGTGATAGTGACGGCCAAGTGAAACGCACAGACGCCTTGTTGCATTTGTTATCAGCGTGTTCCAAATGGCACGGCACTCAACCTGATTACGGCCTGACATACAGTGCTAAATACACACTTCGCATGACCTATAAGCCTGTATGACGTTACCGCCGGTACGTTCGCTGCTGTAAAGAAACAATGACATTGCTCGCTTGCTATTCTAACAACATGGCATCATGTCTATCAATCATGGACTGATTGAGCGCCGATGTTGGTGGTGCTATGGGGTTATTTAAAAAACAACTCTCCTTAGAGGATGACAAAGTTACAGCAGATATAGCGCAGGCGATAAAAATCTGCAGAGACATAGGCGACGAGGGCATCAGGTGACTAATTGCAAGCGGTCTGATTGATGACCAAAAGAAAACTCCTTTACAGTTATGGGATTTCTCTCACAATCAAATAAAATATATACACAGGCTGCTTCTTATGCGATATCGACAAAAGCCTAATGAAGCACCCTAACACTTAAATGTGAATTCTAAGACGTTAAATTAAACGAACGCATGTTGGAATTCACATAGTCAGCACCCCATATGATGACTTTCGCAAAGACGTGTTGGGAAAACCGAAAAGATACACAACAGCAGACTCACTGGCTGAAGGGCGAAAATACGAAAAAATAATCGCGGGTAATGCACAGCTACATAAATTGGCCCAGGGTTCAGAAGAAATACATGCAGTGTACATGCATGGGCGTAAATACAGAAACTGTGGAACCAGCCATAAACCCCGTCAATGTCCATCCTACCACGATGAATGCAATGCATGCGGAACCAAATGCCACTGGGAGAAATGCTGTAGAAAGACTGGTCGAGGAAAACAGACACGTCACGCAAGTAGCAGAAGCACTCACAGACGTTAATGCAGCTCCCAGAGAGACAGTCGTAACAGAGACAGATACAGCCAGAGAAGAGGAAAAGAACAGAAAGGCAAAGAGTTTAACTCAGTAGAAACAGACTGTAAAATCGATGGCGAGACTTCCCAAAAATACTTCTACTCGGTTACTCTAAGCTGAAAGAGCCTTGACAGCATCAAACAAGACACTACAACTCGCGACGAGGCATACACAAAGCTGAATATCAAACCGCCATGGATCCATAAAAAAGACTGTACGTTGTGGCTGAAGATCGACACAGGTGCATCAGGGAACACTTTACTAATGAGAACTTTCCAGCAGATGTACGACACACAAGCGTCAAGTGTACTGAAACCAGCGAACAACGTCACACTAACAGTGTGCAATGGCGCAACCATCAAATATCATGGGAATATCGATATATACTGCAGTTACAAAGGCGATAAATGGATAAAGGCAAACTTTTATGTCCTTGATGTATCATGCCCAGCAGTTGTTGGCCTACCAACCAGCGTGCAGTTGCAGCTGCTTACCATAAACGTGGACGGCGTAGCAAACGTAGGGAAGCGCACCACCGAGACGACAGAATGTACGAATGCACAACCAGTCATCAATAATATAAATGACTTAAAACGTGCTGATCCACAACGGTTTGACACTATCGGGAACTTCTCAGGGGAAGCAAAACTGCTCTTGAAGGACGACGCAGAGTCATTCATTGACGGACCCCGCAAGTGAAGTATCCACTTGAACGGCAAACTGAAATGAGAACTCGAGAACATGATCTCCCAAAGGGTCATACGTAAAATAGAGGAGCACACCGACTGGTGTTCTATTCTGGCATATAGCACGAAGAGTGATGGCTCAATCCGTGTATGTATCGATCCACAACGTATCAACGCAGCGCTACGCAGATGTCCTCACAAAATACATACCTTGGAGGAAATCAACCCAGAACTCAATAAAGCCAAATTGTTTAGCAGGTTGGACGCAAAAGCCGGATATTGGTAAGTTCATCTCAATGCAGATTCGCAGCTGCTACCTACGTTTCGTACACCATTCGGCAGATTTTGCTGGCGAAGACTTCCCTTTGGGTTGAATGCCTCTCAAAACATATTTCACGCCACAATGGACCATATCCTGGAGGGCCTGAATGGGGTCACAGGGATCGGCGACGATGTGTCTGTATGTGGCGAGAATAATGAGGACCATGATAGGAACCTCATCAAGCTGATGGAGCGAGCACGCTTGGTATTCAACTCTTCAAAATGCCCCATCAAGCTCCTCAAGCAAAAGAGCATTTCATTCTTCGGAAACACCTACACCGACAATGGCATCTCACCTGACGAAGACAAGGTGCATGACATACAGAACATGCCGACACCTCAAAATCGGGAAGACCTGCACCGATTCATGGGGATGATGAAGTATCTCTCAAAATTCATTGCACACTTCGCAGAGAGAGCTCATCAGGGTTGGCACTTTTCCGGGGAAAACCGGTTTTAGACAGGGCATTGGGAAAAACCGGTATTTACCGGTAAATCTGGTATTTACCGGTAATATCCGGGAAAAAGTCCATAACTGATATTACCATTGCCTATTTCCTGTAGTTAAACCTAGTCCATTTAGAAAGATAGTTAATATCCATCTAAAGCAAACAGGTTGACTAGTTACTAGTTCAGGTGTATCCTTGTATTTATTTAAAGCATGAAATCAACGAGATGAAAGAGTAATTGATCAGTTAGTAAATAAATGTCATTGTCACTCTCACAAGGGACAGTGCCAAGTACTGCTAAAGTATGCTGACTGAAGTCAAACAGCCTGACCAATATTGTCAGGTGCCAATTTGCAATCTGTTCAAGGAACAAAGGAAATGGACATTGGCAGGTTCTACTGCAGCCTCTCAACAAACATTAGTTGTGACATTGCCAGCCACACCATGCCTTGACATTTAGACTAAGTGACAATCACTGGACCTGCAAACAGCTGTAGCCATTGTCTCTATGAGCTCCAAATCAGCTCCAACTTAATGTTTGAACTTGTGGTGTGCTGGGATCCTCTGCTGGGAAGACATGTACCTCAGTATCAGTAGACCAGGCTAAACATACACGTTCTGTCAGGCATTCTGTTCATGAAGCACTGGTCAGTTAGCATCATGAGTGGCAGAGGTGGAAGACCGTTTGACATTATATGGCAATTTGTTATACAATTGAAGAAAACGGCAAGGTGAAGAAAACCCAATGCTAGGGCCAAAAACATGGGCCAAAAACTATCGAGAGAACAACAGGAAAACGCCAGACAACTGCTAAACACGCAGCAACCAACATTGCTTCCACTGATACTGGTTTTCCATGCAAACACCTCCCCATTTCCATCATCATTCTACAATGAGTCACGTGTGACATCCATGTCTGGGGCTGTTTGGTGGAAATGTTTGAAGAGTGCTAATACCAACAATGACGTTAGAAAGGAGCTGTGCAATCTTGCAATGCGACTACTCATATTGCCTGCTACTTCTGCATCAAACGAGATAATTTTCTCTAACTTTGGCATACTTCAAACGAAAGTACGAAACCGCCTAGGTCTCACTAAACCAGCAAAACTTGTGTCATGATACCGTGCACTTCGTGGCAGCACGTAGTTAGACTGGAAGAGCCATCAAGTCCCTAATGACACCGTGACACAGGCGCAGTAACATTAAAACAGAACTGTTTCAGGCTCCAGCTTGATTTACAAACTTATATATATATATATATATATATTCATTCTGGTGATGGTACAGTGGCTTGTATTGCAAGAGAACTTCAAATATAATCCTTTTAAGAGTTTTTCCCAGTTATCTTTTTTTTGTTTTTCCCGGTTTTTACCACTACTTGGGGTTTTTCCCAGGACGGGTTTTACCGGTATTTACCGCCCGGTATTTACCAGGGTGGGAAAAACGTGCCAACCCTGGAGCTCATGCACTACGAGGACTCTTAAAGAAAGATATGCCATGGGTGTGGGATGTAGACCACCAGAAGAACTTTGACGACCTAAAACATGCCATATCCGCGAGCCCATATTTACGCTACTACGATCCAACTGCACCAGTTCACCTAGAAGTCGACGCATCACAAAAAGGACTGGGGTTAGCACTTGTCCAGAAGCAGAGACCTGCAGTTTTCTGGTCGAAAACGCTAACCGAGTGTCAATCTCGATATAGCAACATCGAGCGTGAGATGCTTGCAATCGTACACGATATCCAGCGGTACCATACCTACCTGTATGCCGACCGTTTACCGTGGTCACGGACCACAAGCCGCTTATGATGATATGCACAAAGCCACTACAAGCGGCTCCACCAATGCTACAGCGCATGTTGCTGAAGATCCAATGCTACAACTTCACGGTTGAATATCGGCCAGTTGAGCAAATGATCCTGGCAGATACACTGAATGGCTTGTCTAAACCAGTTGTACAACGATGAGGTTGACCTAAACGTGAGAGTCGACGGCGTGACGTTGGAGGCTGATGATCCTCAACACTTGACAATCACAATCATCAACTTCCCCGCAGCTGAACAGCAGTTACTGAAGGAGGAAATGTTGCGTGACCCTATCCTCAACAAGCTGGGAGAAGTGATATACAGAGGAAGGCCGGAAAACATCAAAGAACTACCTGTCGACCTGAGAGCATACTGGTCTTGTCGTGATGAGCTAGCCGTGGAAGCAGAAGGACATTCTCAATCAGTTGCATTGTGGGCACCAGGGGTCGAAAAGACGCGACGGCTTGCACGTGAGAGCGTATACTGGTTGAAAATCAACAAAGAAATTGAGACCACTTGCAAATCTTGCGAAAGTGGCCAAAAGCAGCAAGACGCAAACAGACGCGAACCACTTCTACCACACAATCTGACAGCCAAACCATGGCAACATATCGCGTCAGACTTGTTTCAAATCGGTGATCGCCACTACTTGCTTACAGTGGACGGATACAGCAAATACCCGATGGTCGACGAGATGACAGGTCCAATTACCAGCCATGCCGTGTCTGCGAAGCTAATCCATTACTGCGCAATCTTCGGACGACCTGATCAAATCTTGACAGACAATGGCCCACAATATACAGGCCAAGCATTCAAGAAGTTCGTGGAGACTTAGGGTTCACACACGTGACGAAATTCCCAAACTATGCTCGAAGCAATGGTCTTGCGTAGCGATACGTTCGATACATCAAGGGAACGCTAAATAAGTATAGTGACATGCAGCTTGCTCTTCTGAACATCCGTGCGACCCGGTTGACGCTAAACTGCCTTCAACTGCCGAGATGCTCTTGGGCTGACCATTAACCACCCTGTTACCAAGTCACACTGAACAAGGCACGGAAGAGCATCGTGAGCGCATGCAAGAACGACAAATTCCAGTGAAGCAGCAACACGATAAGACGAGCAGAAAGAGCGACCTCCCGCCACTGTACACAGGTCAAGAGGTAAGAATTCTAGATCATCAGAGTAAAACGTGGTGTTCTACAAAAGTTGTCATCAAATGCGATGAGCCAAGCTAAGTGGTACAGACGCCAATTGGTTCTCGCCTATGACGTAACCGCGCACATCTTCGTGAGTTCGTGGCAACCAAGACGAAAACTGTTCGGTTCAGCGATGAGCCAATGTGTTCGAAGCAGATCGTTCAGCAACACGCTTCTGATCAACCAGTGGTAATCGGTGAACCAGAGCCGCAAGGTGAGAGGAAAGAAGTCACCAAGGGTGTCACTAGCACTCGTTAGGGACGTCTTATCAGAGTCCCAGCACGATATCAGCAAAATTAATGGGGCATAATATTCCCCTGAGCTTGAGGGCTGTCTACCCAATGATTGCTCTAGAGAATTATTAGTCGCATTATAAGCACATGTTTTAAGCGAAAATTTCTATGAACATGTTACGTTCAGACATAAATTGTTTACATGTTTTTTTTATGGAATTACACGAACTCGTAACACTTTGTTTTTAAACTTCGCATAATTATATTAATTATCTCATACAAGGGGATGTTGTAACTTTGGACTCCTTGTATTAGAAGCATCACGGTATAGTGATACATTATGTTGAAGAAGTCCGATATACACCGTAGGCATATTGAAGCTGTGCTTGTAAAACCAGATATCAATAAAACGTACACAACACATCATGTGGTGGCGGTGGTTCTGGTGGTGGTTGTGGTTCTGGCGGCGATTGTGGTTCTGGTGGTGGCGATGGTTCTGGTGGTGGATGTAGTTCTGGCGGCGGTTGTGGTTCTGCTGGTGACGGTGGTTCTGGTGGTGGTTGTAGTTCTGGAGGCGGTTGTGGTTCTAGTGGTGGCGGTGGTTCTGGTGGTGGTTGTGGTTCTGGCGGCGGTTGTGGTTTTGGTGATGGCGGTGGTTCTGGTGGTGGTTGTGATTCTGGCGGCGGTTGCAGTGGCTGTTGGACAACAATTACGTTATTTATCTTCGTTCTGTGCCCTATGTACAGGGGCCGTGTACTCTTCCTTCTGTGCCCCGTGTACAGGGGCCGTGTACTCTTCTTTCTGTGTCCCGTGTACAGGGTCCGTATACTCGTCCTTCTGTGCCCCGTGTACAAGGGCCGTGTACTCTTCCTTCTGTGTCCCGTGTACAGGGGCCGTGTACTCGTCCTTCTGTGCCCCGTGTAGAGGGGCTGTGTACTCTTCCTTCTGTGCCCCGTGTACACGGGCAGTGTACTTTTCCTTCTGTGTCCCGTGTACAGGGGCCGTGTACTCTTCCTTCTGTGCCCCGTGTACAGGGGCCGTGTACTCTTCCTTCTGTGCCCCGTGTACAGGGGCCGTGTACTCTTCCTTCTGTGCCCCGTGTACACGGGCCGTGTACTCTTCCTTCTGTGCCCCGTGTACAAGGGCAGTATACTCTTCCTTCTGTGCCCCGTGTACAGGGGCCGTGTACTCTTCTTTCTGTGTCCCGTGTAAAGGGTCCGTATACTCGTCCTTCTGTACCCCGTTTACAGGGGCCTTGTACTCTTCCTTCTGTGCCCCGTGTACAAGGGCCGTGTACTCTTCCTTCTGTGCCCCGTGTACAAGGGCCGTATACTCTTCCTTCTGTGCCCCGTGTACAAGGGCCGTGTACTCTTCCTTCTGTGCCCCGTGTACAAGGGCAGTGTACACTTCCTTCTGTGTCCCGTGTACAGGGGCCGTGTACTCGTCCTTCTGTTCCCCGTGTAGAGGGGCTGTGTACTCTTCCTTCTGTGCCCCGTGTACACGGGCAGTGTACTTTTCCTTCTGTGTCCCGTGTACAGGGGCCGTGTACTCTTCCTTCTGTGGCCCGTGTACAGGGGCCGTGTACTCTTCCTTCTGTGCCCCGTGTACAAGGGCCGTGTACACTTCCTTCTGTGCCCCGTGTACAAGGGCCGTGTAGTCTTCCTTCTGTGGGCCGTGTACAAGGGTCGTGTACTCTTCCTTCTGTCCCCCGTGTACAGGGGCCGTGTACACTTCCTTCTGTGCCCCGTGTACAAGGGCCGTGTACTCTTCCTTCTGTGCCCCGTGTACAGGGACCGTGTACTCTTCCTTCTGTGCCCCGTGTACAAGGGCTGTGTACTCTTCCTTATGTGCCCTGTTTACACGGGCAGTGTACGCTTCCTTCTGTGCCCCGGGTACAGGGGCCGTGTACTCTTCCTTCTGTGGCCCGTGTACAGGGGCCGTGTACTCTTCCTTCTGTACCCCGTGTACAGGGGCCGTGTACTCTTCCTTCTGTGCCCCGTGTACAGGGGCCGTGTACTCTTCCTTCTGTGCCCCGTGTACACGGGCCGTGTACTCTTCCTTCTGTGCCCCGTGTCCAGGGGCCGTGTTCTCTTCCTTCTGTGCCCCGTGTACAGGGGCCGTGTACTCTTCCTTCTGTGCCCCGTGTACAAGGGCTGTGTACTCTTCCTTATATGCCCTGTTTACACGGGCAGTGTACTCTTCCTTCTGTGCCCCGTGTACAGGGGCCGTGTACTCTTCCTTCTGTGCCCCGTGTACAGGCGCCGTGTACTCTTCCTTCTGTGCCCCGTGTACATGGGCCGTGTACTCTTCCTTCTGTGCCCCGTATACAGGGGCTGTGTACTCTTCCTTCTGTGCCCCGTGTCCGCGGGCCGTGTACTCTTCCTTCTGTGCCCCGTGTCCAGGGGCCGTGTTCTCTTCCTTCTGTGCCCCGTGTACAAGGGCCGTGTACTCCTCCTTCTGTGCCCCTATACAAGGGCCGTGTACTCTTCCTTCTGTGCCCCGTGTTCAGGGGCCGTGTACCCTTCCTTTTGTGTACACCTGTTGCACTGCTGCACAGTGTTCAACATTAGGCTTAAGATAATACAGGCCTACCGGGCCGTCAACCAGAACATGTTGCGAACCCATCAAACGATCTGATATTTGTTGTGCATCATCGGTAACTTCCCTTTCTTTTCTGCTATTTATTTTCAGACTCGTGTATTCACTCAAATTTGCAGTTTCTGTTGTTGTTGTCGGTTTAATTCTCCAGAGCCGCTTGTAACCGGCTCTGGAGAATTAAACACGACCTATGAAATATGAATGTCAATCCTCCATAGAGAACAAACTATTTTTTAATGATGTTTTTCAACTACACCGAACAGCGGCCATTCACCACGATGACGCAGTATTCGCATACAATTTCAAACAAATACCTCATATATTATTGAAGATATTTTCCCCGACGATCTATCTGGCCTAAATGTCAGTTCAAAATATTGCACTGCGGACAACCCAACATGAAGTGTAGAGTTACAAGTTTCCGTTAATGGCATGGGTAGAACTCTCCACGGCCCAGGGAGCTGAGACGGAGACATCGACGTCCTTAGACCGTCTGTGGTAACACTCCCGGTGTGCTCACGGGTAACACTACAGTTTACCGACGGGTAACATTCCTGGCGTGTTCACGGGTGTCTTTCCCGGCGTGTTCATGGTAGCACTTCCTTTGTGTAAATAGGTACCTCTCCCGGTGTGTCCACGTGTAACTCGCACATGTTGCACTGCTGAAAAAAATGTTCAACATCAGACTAAACATAACACGGGCCTACCTGGCCTGTAACCAGAACATGTTGCACTGCTGCACAGTGTTCAACATCAGACTAAACATAACACGGGCCTACCTGGCCTGTAACCAGAACATGTTGCACTGCTGCACAGTGTTCAACATCAGACTAAACATAACACGGGCCTACCGGACCTGTAACCAGAACATGTTGCACTGCTGCACAGTGTTCAACATCAGACTAAACATAACACGGGCCTACCGGGCCTGTAACCAGAACATGTTGCACTGCTGCACAGTGTTCAACATCAGACTAAACATAACACGGGCCTACCGGGCCTGTAACCAGAACATGTTGCACTGCTGCACAGTGTTCAACATCAGACTAAACATAACACGGGCCTACCGGGCCTGTAACCAGAACATGTTGCACTGCTGCATAGTGTTCAACATCAGACTAAACATAATACGGGCCTACCGGGCCTGTAACCAGAACATGTTGTACTGCTGCACAGTGTTCAACATCAGACTAAACATAACACGGGCCTACCGGGCCTGTAACCAGAACATGTTGCACTGCTGCATAGTGTTCAACATCAGACTAAACATAATACGGGCCTACCGGGCCTGTAACCAGAACATGTTGCACTGCTGCACAGTGTTCAACATCAGACTAAACATAACACGGGCCTACCGGACCTGTAACCAGAACATGTTGCACTGCTGCACAGTGTTCAACATCAGACTAAACATAACACGGGCCTACCGGGCCTGTAACCAGAACATGTTGCATTGCTGCACAGTGTTCAACATCAGATTAAACATAGTACGGGCCTACCGGGCCTGTAACCAGAACATGTTGCACTGCTGCACAGTGTTCAACATCAGACTAAACATAAGACGGGCCTACCGGCCCTGTAACCAGAACATGTTGCACTGCTGCACAGTGTTCAACATCAGACTAAACATAACACGGGCCTACCGGGCCTGTAACCAGAACATGTTGCACTGCTGCACAGTGTTCAACATCAGACTAAACATAACACGGGCCTGCCTGTAACCAGAACATGTTGCACTGCTGCACAGTATTCAACATCAGACTAAACATAACACGGGCCTACCGGGCCTGTAACCAGAACATGTTGCACTGCTGCACAGTGTTCAACATCAGATTAAACATAGTACGGGCCTACCGGGCCTGTAACCAGAACATGTTGCACTGCTGCACAGTGTTCAACATCAGACTAAACATAACACGGGCCTACCGGGCCTGTAACCAGAACATGTTGCACTGCTGCACAGTGTTCAACATCAGACTAAACATAATACGGGCCTACCGGGCCTGTAACCAGAACATGTTGCACTGCTGCACAGTGTTCAACATCAGACTAAACATAATACGGGCCTACCGGGCCTGTAACCAGAACATGTTGCACTGCTGCACAGTGTTCAACATCAGACTAAACATAACACGGGCCTACCGGGCCTGTAACCAGAACATGTTGCACTGCTGCACAGTGTTCAACATCAGACTAAACATAACACGGGCCTACCGGGCCTGTAACCAGAACATGTTGCACTGCTGCACAGTGTTCAACATCAGACTAAACATAACACGGGCCTACCGGGCCTGTAACCAGAACATGTTGCACTGCTGCACAGTGTTCAACATCAGACTAAACATAACACGGGCCTACCGGGCCTGTAACCAGAACATGTTGCACTGCTGCACAGTGTTCAACATCAGATTAAACATAGTACGGGCCTACCGGGCCTGTAACCAGAACATGTTGCACTGCTGCACAGTATTCAACATCAGACTAAACATAATACGGGCCTACCGGGCCTGTAACCAGAACATGTTGCGAACCCGTCAAACGATTTGATATTTGTTGTGCATCATCGGTAACTTCACATTTCTTTTCCGCTATTTATTTTCAGACTCATGTATTCGCGCAAATTTGCAGCTTATTTTGTTATTGTCGCTTTCATTCTCCACAGCCGCTTTCAACCGGCGCCGCAACACGACCTCAGACATCTGAATGTCAATCCTCCATAGAGTACTAACTCATTATTATTAATTATGTTTTCAAACTACACCGAACAGCGACCATACGATAACGCTGTAGTCACATACAATTTCAAACAAAGATCTGATATATTATCGAAAATGTTTTTCCGCGACGATCTATCTGACATAAATGGCAGTTCAACATATTGCGCTGCGGAGTACCTTTGAGCCAAAATGAAGTGAAGAGTTGCAACTTTCCGCCAATCAGACCAATATAAGGTAAAGACCTCCCATAGTATATTACATTAAATTGTATTATATGATTATTATATTAAATTGTATTATATTATATTGTATTATATTACATGATATTATATTAGCAGTACGATCGACAACGAATAACAAAACAATCAAGCGAATTGTATTCCCGATTTTTTTGATGTAGAAATAACATACTGGACCAAGAACAGTGCTGCTGCACAATTACCACCAGTGAAAGTGATGGAGGTGTAAGTGGTGGTGGTGGTGGTGGTGGTGGTGGTGTAGATGAGGTTGGTAGTGGCGGTGGTTGTGGTGGGTATGATGGAGGTGGAGGAGGTAGTGGAGGTGATAATGGTGGTGGAGGTGATAGTGGTGGTGGAGGTGTTGGAGGTGGTGATAGTGGTGGTGGAGGTAGTGGTGTTGGTGGTGGTGCTTGTGGTGATGGTGGTAGTGTAGGTGGTGGTGTGGGTGGCATTGGTAGTGATGTCGGTGGTGGTGTAGGTAGTGGTGGAGGTGATGATATTGGTGGTGGTGGTGTTGACGGTGGTACTAGAGGAGGTAGTGGTGGTGGTTGTGTAGATGGTGGAGGTGGTGTAGTTAGTGGTGGTTGTGTTGGTGGTGGTTGTTGTGGAAGTGGTTGTGGGAGTGGAGTTGGTGTAGTTAGTGATGAAGGTGGTTGAATTGTTGTTTATGTTGTTGGTGGTGGTGATGGAGGTGAAGGAGGTGTTGGAGGTGGTGATAATGGTGGTGGAGGTAGTGGTGTGGGTGGTGGTGGTTGTGGTGTTGGTGGTAGTGTAGGTGATGGTGTGGGTGGCATTGGTAGTGATGTCGGTGGTGGTGTAGGTAGTGGTGGAGGTGATGATGTTGGTGATGGTGGTGGTGACGTTGGTACTAGAGGAGGTAGTGGTGGTGGTTGTGTAGATGGTGGAGGTGGTGTAGTTAGTGGTGGTTGTGTTGGTGGTGGTTGTTGTGGGGGTGGAGTTGGTGTAGTTAGTAATGGAGGTGGTTGAGTTGTTGTTGTTGGTGGTGGTGATGGAGGTGGTGGAAGTGGTGGAGGTGGTGGAGGTGGTGGAGGTGGTGGATGTGGTGGTGTTTGTGGTATTGAAGGAGGTGGTAGTGGAGGTGGTAGTGGTTAGTTGGTTGTGGAAATGGTGGTAGTGGTGGTGGTGATGATGGTGTTGGTGATGAATATGATGTTGGTGGTCATAAAGATGTTAGTGATAAAGATGTTAGTGATAGTGGTGGTTGTGGTAGTCGTGATGGTGTTGGTGACGGTGGTGATGTTGGTGATGTTGGTGATAGTGTTGTTGATGGTGATGATGTTGGCGACGGTGGTGGTTATGGTGGTGGTGTTGGTGATGGTGGTGGTTATGGTGGTGGTGACGATGTTGGTGATGGTGTTGATGATGGTGATGATAATGGTGATGGTGGTGGTGTTAGTGATGATGTAATTGTTAGTATTGTTGCTGTAGTTAGTGTTGTTGTTGATGTTTATGATGTTGCTTTTGTTGTTGCTGATTGTGATGATAGTTGTGATGGTGATGATAGTTGTGATGGTGATGATAGGTGTGATGGTGATGATAGTTGTGATGGTGATGATAGTTGTGATGGTGATGTTAGTTGTGATGGTGATGATAGTTGTGATGATAGTTGTGATGGTGATGTTAGTTGAGATGGTGATGATAGTTGTGATGGTGATGTTAGTTGTGATGGTGATGATAGTTGTGATGGTGATGATAGTTGTGATGGTGATGATAGTTGTGATGGTGATGATAGTTGTGATGGTGATGTTAGTTGTGATGGTGATGATAGTTGTGATGGTGATGATAGCTGTGATGGTGCAATATATACATGCAAGTAATATTCAAACCGCAGCCATCATAACAGATTCAGGCGGCTTGCGGTGGGGGTGCGGGTGCGGGTGCGCGTGCGGGTGCGCGTGCGCGTGCGCGTGCGCGTGCGGGTGCGGGTGGTGCGGCGCCAAATTCTATTTCGGATAAGGGCGTCGAAAACATTTATTCCTCCACTGCCACTGCTGTTCTGTTCTTTTTGCTAGTTTCCCTTCATTGCATCTTCCATCGTCTGTCAAGAATTCACCCTTCTCGCAGTCAGCCATCTCAGCTGTCGACTTCCCATTTTTGTGTCACCATTTATTCTCAGACTGGTTTATTCGGGCATACTTGCAGCTTTTTTGTTGTTGCCGCTTTATTTCTCCAGAGGCGCTTGTAACCGGCGCCGAAACACGACCTCAGACATTTGAATGCCAATTCTCCATAGAGTACTAATTAATTATTAATTATGTTTTTGAACCGCACCGATCAGCAGCCATCAGCTCACCACAATAACGCCGTATTCGCATACAATTTAAAAAAAGTTATCATATTATTATGTAAAAGTTCTCCGAGACGACGGTCATGTTGGTGTATCTATAGCTTTAGCTATAATTAAATATGTAAACGTCACATGGTAACTGGGCTGCACTTTGCTCAGTTCGTAAAGCGAAAGAGTCGTAGTAATGGTGAATAATGGCAATGTCCATTTATTTAATAAAACACTTAAAAACGTGTGTACAGGGTGTATTAAACATACCCCAATTATATTACATGATCACCGTGCACATGCATTATAAGTATGGAATATACATTAATTAATGCAGTGTATGTGGATTGCATACTTACTCTTATTGTCATGGAAATGTGCAAAATATGACGACATAATTATATATATATATATAAAATTGCAACATACGTCATATATCATTATATTACTAGTATAAAACACACCGCCACACCAATACAACAAAAGGAGTCACCAAATTACTTCATCACTTGAAAACAAACAAATCAACAGGATCTGACCAGGGGACAGCCAGAATCCGGGGTCAGTGCGGCAATATTTTACAGCAGCAGGATTTTGTCGCCCCTTGCTAACATATAACAAGCCCTGACGTCTCCCCGCGAAAAAAACTGTACTTCGGGACATGCACATTAAGGGTCGGTGCAGCAATATTTTTCAGGGGCAGGATTTGTCACTACTGCGTATTTAATAAAGTTCAAGTTAGCCGCCATTACATGGTGCGCCATTTCGACACAACACACACCCTATTTGGTTAGTCTCCTGCGTTTCTCATATATCTGTAGGAACTTAAGTTCATCTTTTCACAACAACTTCTTATCCCGAAAACTAAGCTTATCATTGGCAAACGTCTTTTTTCTGTAGTTGTACCCAACATTTTGAATGATCTCCCAGTCACTTTAAATTCATCTGAAAGTATAGCTACCTTTCGTGATAAACTCAAGACTTATTTGTTTCAAATCGCCTTCCCGCCATATACCTTCGGTATACCTTGCTCTAGTGATTATAATTGCGAGTCTCGGTTCATGATTACCTCTAATGATTCTTGTATGTTGCACCTCTGAGCTCCGATTTCTTAGTGTATCGAACTTATAAAAGTTTATTATGTAACCGGCAGGGTTACTGACGAATTAGTTAATTATTTACTTCCATTATTCCAAAACTCCAAGTACTCTTTTTGTTCTCATTACTTTTTATGTGTTAAGTCTGTAGACCCCATTTCACCAGTGTAACATTTATGGCATGGTAAAGCCTATAAGTCAGCTTCCCCTGCAGTGTCAGTTTCCCGAGCAGTCACCAAGTGAGGGTCATATCCTGGTCACTAAGCCAGGGTTATATAAGAGACACTATCACAGAGTTTCCAAGAGAAGCTGGACGGACGTAGTGATCCAGTGTTTTCCCACGAGGTTTCGTGTTTTGACACAAAGAACAACTCAAATCAAGACGTAAGGTGGGTGGATTGCACCAGGATTTAACTAACAGCAGATTTATGTAACTATCTCCTAATATTTGTAAATTAACTTTCAAGTTTCCCCGTGGGAGGTCTGTTAATTTGTCTGTGTTGCCAGTGTGGGCGGAATTCCCCCAGCACTTACAGCTGTTGTGTATTTATGGTATACACAGGTTAAGTGTCGGGATAAGGAAGCACTATCTACACAATTGCATGGTTCCTGATCTAATAATTAGCATGAGTCTTTAATACTCAATAGGAGATCATTGTATTGATATGTTACATGCTGAGATTAGGCACAGTAGACTGTGTGATGTGTCTGCAGCGGTGTCGGGTATAGCTATTCCCTAGGGAGTAGGGACAGCATGTTGACTGTCAGTGGATAGACGGACTGCCCATTGAGTTTAGCAGAGTAGTTTCTACTGAAGAGCTGTTAACGCCCAGTGTAGTGGGTAACTTATATATTGATAGGATAGGTTAGCAGAAGAGTGTTTAATCAATGATTCAAGCAATAAGTTGATTTCTAATTGTTGTTAGCAATTACACTTACTTGCAAATCTAGACAAGTCCACCTTATAATGTGACACTTACATGTATAGCAGGTGTTCTCACAGTAGAATGATGCTATTTGAGTGCATTTTAAAGGAATCATTATGTCAGCATACATATAATGATATAGTGTTAGTTATTATTTGGTTTATTAATGTATAACTGATAATTGGTTGTATATCAGTTACTGAGTCTTGTTAGTTAGTGCAATGCTGCGCAGTGTTATATTTCACTTGCTTGTTTATTTACAGACAGTGCATGACAGGCGTAGGGTCAGACTGCAGTTCCCAGTTGGGGTGAGCATTGTTATCTTCAATGTCATGGTGTATTACTAATTGGTTAGAAACAATTAGTCTGACAGTAATATACAACCCTATTAAGGAATTAGAGACAATGCAGTTAGTATTGATTAATGGACTCGTATTCTATGTGGATGATGAGCCGTTACATGATGGTAACGGTCATGTATACGTACCGATGCTTTATTATGCATAGAGGAGTGCTTCATATACGTGTGTCTAATTGTTGAAGTATTACAACCGAGTTTATACTTTATTGAGATTTTACAATGATTTGATACTGAGTTAATGATACTTAGGATGCATGTTAATGTATTTCTTGATTTGGGAATACAGTGTTTAAACTAATATAGACCTATGTGTTATTGATAATATGTGCGTTAAGGAGGATTGCCGTTTGGATATCTAGTTACAGATATCACAGATGCTAGCCTGCCATTTGGTATCTGGGATGATCTATATGCAATTTAACTGTATCAAAGTTATGCAAGGAATATTATTAGTGGAGTGTACCCCTAGCGGACTATAGGAGGACTGAACCTGCTTCATTTCTCGAGCGTTTGACAACGCTACAGTTTATTGTATCTACCTATACAGTACTATGCTTTATGACTCGTTTATTCATTGCTGAAGATGCGTGTAAGTTGTCACACTACATAAACATCGATGCAAATACACAAGGGTGTTATTTAATTATGTTTAATGCTGTTGTTGATCGATCCTTTGTATCCATTTTTGCACTTGCACTAATCATATGTTATTATGTTGCAGGTTTTATTTTGTATTTTAGATTTATAACAGAATAAATGATAGTCATCATTTAACCATGTTTGTCTTCATGGTAAATCCCCCACTACAATTAATATTATTGTTATTACAATTTTGAAACAATTAGTTTTTGATAGCTGTTTCACCATGGTTACACGATAATAGTATCACATATATTATACACGGGGGACTCAATTCGAATATTTGCACTTTTAAAACGGCTGTAGATTTCTATCCTGGTAAAACAAACACACACGTACAGTGGACTTGTGTGGTTTTGTCTGTTTGTTCGGATGTCGTGTTGTCGTGTATTACAGTTTAAACAACGTATTCAGTGCAAAGTGTTGTACAGGTGACCCTGTGCTTAATAGCTCGATGTTTATTTGTGAATTGATGTGGGAGTATGATCAACAAATACATACAACACTCATTGTTATGTAGTGTAATGTTTAATTGTGAATTGATGTGGGAGTATGATCAACAAATAAATACAACACTCATTGTTATGTAGTGTAATGTTTATTTGTGAATTGATGTGGGAGTATGATCAACAAATACACACAACACTCATTGTTATGTAGTGTAATGTTTATTTGTGAATTGATGTGGGAGTATGATCAACACATCAATACAACACTCATTGTTATGTAGTGTAATATTTATTTGTGAATTGATGTGGGAGTATGATCAACACATAAATACAACACTCATTGTTATGTAGTGTAATGTTTATTTGTGAATTGATGTGGGAGTATGATCAACAAATAAATACAACACTCATTGTTACGTAGTGTGGCGTTTATTTGTGAATTGATGTGGGAGTATGATCAACAAATACATACAACACTCATTGTTATGTAGTGTAGTGTTTATTTGTAAATTGATGTGGGAGTATGATCAACAAATCAATACAACACTCATTGTTATGTAGTGTAGTGTTTATTTGTGAATTGATGTGGGAGTATGATCAACAAATACATACAACACTCATTGTTATGTAGTGTAGTGTTTATTTGTGAATTGATGTGGGAGTATGATCAACAAATACATACAACACTCATTGTTATGTAGTGTAGTGTTTATTTGTAAATTGATGTGGGAGTATGATCAACAAATCAATACAACACTCATTGTTATGTAGTGTAGTGTTTATTTGTGAATTGAGGTGGGAGTATGATCAACACATCAATACAACACTCATTGTTATGTAGTGTAGTGTTTATTTGTGAATTGAGGTGGGAGTATGATCAATACATCAATACAACACTCATTGTTATGTAGTGTAGTGTTTATTTGTGAATTGATGTGGGAGTATGATCAACAAATACATACAACACTCATTGTTATGTAGTGTAGTGTTTATTTGTGAATTGAGGTGGGAGTATGATCAACAAATACATACAATACTCATTGTTATGTAGTGTAGTGTTTATTTGTGAATTGAGGTGGGAGTATGACCAACAAATAAATACAACACTCATTGTTACGTAGTGTGGCGTTTATTTGTGAATTGATGTGGGAGTATGATCAACAAATACATACAATACTCATTGTTATGTAGTGTAATGTTTATTTGTGAATTGATGTGGGAGTATGATCAACAAATACATACAATACTCATTGTTATGTAGTGTAATGTTTATTTGTGAATTGATGTGGGAGTATGTTCAACAAATACATACAATACTCATTGTTATGCAGTGTAATGTTTATTTGTTAATTGATGTGGGAGTATGATCAACAAATACATACAATACTCATTGTTATGTAGTGTAATGTTTATTTTGTGAATTGATGTGGGAGTATGATCAACAAATACATACAATACTCATTGTTATGCAGTGTAATGTTTATTTGTGAATTGATGTGGGAGTATGATCAACAAATACATACAGCACTCATTGTTATGTAGTGTAATGTTTATTTGTGAATTGATGTGGGAGTATGATCAACAAATACATACAACACTCATTGTTATGTAGTGTAATGTTTATTTGTGAATTGATGTGGGAGTATGATCAACACATCAATACAACACTCATTGTTATGTAGTGTAGTGTTTATTTGTGAATTGAGGTGGGCGTATGATCAACAAATACATACAATACTCATTGTTATGTAGTGTAATGTTTATTTGTGAATTGATGTGGGAGTATGATCAACAAATACATACAATACTCATTGTTATGCAGTGTAATGTTTATTTGTGAATTGATATGGGAGTATGATCAACAAATACATACAATACTCATTGTTATGTAGTGTAATGTTTATTTGTGAATTGATGTGGGAGTATGATCAACAAATACATACAATACTCATTGTTATGCAGTGTAATGTTTATTTGTGAATTGATGTGGGAGTATGATCAACAAATACATACAATACTCATTGTTATGTAGTGTAATGTTTATTTGTGAATTGATGTGGGAGTATGATCAACAAATACATACAATACTCATTGTTATGCAGTGTAGTGTGTTTGTCACACATTGGACTGTTTGCTAAAAGACAGTGTCCTTAAGAAAGTGTAATTATAGTAGACACTACACAGGCTGCATTGCCATTACAGTGGCTAGATTAATGATGTGTCATTGAGGGGAACTGGACTCCGCCTTATAGGCTGATATACTGGAGTAAACAGGCAGTCGCCGAAATAAAGTAGCCATGTAAACTTGTAGCACTGCGTTGAGTGTCGCCTTCAATGTTATTGTATGATACAGCATTACTGCGTGGCAAGAGACTACGTAACATAAAGTAGCCATGTAAACTAGTACCACTGCATTGAGTGTTGCCTTCAATGTTATTGTATGATACAGCATTACTACGTGGCAAGAGACTGCGTAACATAAAGTAGCCATGTAAACTAGTACCACTGCGTTGAGTGTTGCCTTCAGTGTTATTGTATGATACAGCATTACTGCGTAGCAAGAGACGTCTGCGTGTTTACCTGTATGAATCGCTTTCCCTTCGTCTCAATGTTCCTATGTCTGTCCCGTTTCCCACTGTTTCTGTCTATCTGTCTGTCTCTCAATCTCTCACTCTCTCTCCTTCTCTCTCCCTCTCTCTCCCTCCCTCTCTCTCTCTCTCTCTCTCTCTCTCTCTTCTTTATGCGTATATGTCTGTCTGTCAGCATGTCTATCTGTCTGTCTGCCTGTCTGCCTGTCTGTCTGTATGTATCTATGTATGTGTGTAATTGTGTATGTATGCATGTATGTATGTATGTATGTATGTATGTATGTATGTAGTATGTATGTATATATATGTATGTAAAACTGGTCTTATATCGCCCAGTATCCAGTCCATAGGAATTCTCAAAGCGTTTTACACTTTACTCTCTCGCATACATTTTCAGTCCAATACCATCTCGACGTCTACGGGAAGCATTCAACCACGCTGCAATTAACACACGGAAACCAAACAAATGTATATATACAATGTCTTAGACAGGTACTCGTTGATGCAGCTGAGTGAATTAACTGAAGCAACGTGGGGTGAATGAACTTTTGAAGTTTCGAAACGGCAGCAGAGGATTCGAAACCGGGTTCTCTCGTTTAATGATCTCTCATCGTTGCCAAGAGAAAACAATGTGAGTGAGAGAGAGTAAGTGAGTGAGTGAGTGATATATATATATATAGTGAGTGAGATATGTATATATCACTCACTCATTCACTCACTCATGCACACACACACTCTCTCTCTCTATATATATATCTTTCTCTGTAACTCTCTCCCTCACACACACACTCTCTCTCTCTCTCTCTCTGTATATCTATCCCTCTCTCTGGTACATATTATTATTATTAGTAGTAGTAGTAGTAATAGTAGTAGTAGTAGTAGTAGTATACTAGTAGTAGTAGTTGTTGTTGTTGTAAATGCAATACATGTTCGAAGTGGTGTGTCTTCAGATCGTTCTTAATTTTCGACAGGAAGCCTGTTTTTTGGCCGTTCCATACAATCTAGAGCAAAGTTGCATTACGCCCACGTTCATAAGTAGTCACTCGTCCCGACGCCTTCGTGGATACGCATACATTATATGTTATGCCGTCAGCTGTAGCAACGCACGAACTATACACTGGTCTCATTGTTCACTCCCCTCGTCAGTATAGAGAACAGTGGCCTATCACAGAATACCAGGCAGATTATTGATTGTTGAGTGTCAAACTGCGCTATATCATAACGTCGGCAGAGACAACGCATTAGTCGACAGACAAATTGCCCAGCGATTGTCTCGACGAATCAGGAGTTGTTCGGTAATTTTTTTAGACTTAGATAAAGTTTAGAAAAAACCTAAATGGCGCCTCGACGTTTCAACAAGCTGACCCGACCTCAGCCGTCTGTCCCAGTCTGGCCGCTGTTTCGAGATCTGATTTTGGCAATGGTCTTTTTCTGGGTTACCAACTCAGAAGGTAAGCACGCATTCTGTATTTACAACATGGGAGTGCTATTTTGAAACTGTGAAATGTTTGTGGTATAACGATTGTCATTGAATAACTGAATGAGTGAATGCAACAATCACTATACAATTAGTATTTATAACATTTTCTTTGATAAACAGATGTCCGTACGAAACGTACGAGTTACTATTATAAACGAAAAGAACGTCATTATATTATTTTCGTCATTACAGTCATGAGGCGGTGCTATGTCATATATAATCACATAAGTTTGGCGATACAGTTGAAACTGTCAAGCTGTGACAATTCACAATACGAGATTGCCAAATATACAAAACAATCATCTTAATAATTTGTCCCACATTCATCATCTCACCATGGATCATCATCAGAATATTCACCAAGTTGTCCCACATTCATCATCTCACCACGCATCATCATCAGAATAATCACCAAGTTGTCGCACATTCATCATCTCACCACGCATCATCATCAGAATAATCACCAAGTTGTCGCACATTCATCATCTCACCTGGCATCATCATCAGAATAATCACCAAGTTGTCGCACATAATAACGCATTCTAACATCCATTGCAGTTGAGACTGTTGAGTTATGACAACTCAGTGTGTCAACAAAACAAGCAATAATCACCAAGTTGTCGCACATAATAACGCATTCTAACATACATTACAGTTGAGACTGTTGAGTTATGACAACTCAGTGTGTCAACAAAACAAGCAATAATCACCAAGTTGTCGCACATAATAACGCATTCTAACATACATTACAGTTGAGACTGTTGAGTTATGACAACTCAGTGTGTCAACAAAACAAGCAATAATCACCAAGTTGTCGCACATAATAACACATTCTAACATACATTACAGTTGAGACTGTTGAGTTATGACAACTCAGTGTGTCAACAAAACAAGCAATAATCACCAAGTTGTCGCACATAATAACACATTCTAACATACATTACAGTTGAGACTGTTGAGTTATGACAACTCAGTGTGTCAACAAAACAAGCAATAATCACCAAGTTGTCACACATAATAACGCATTCTAACATCCATTGCAGTTGAGACTGTTGAGTTATGACAACTCAGTGTGTCAACAAAACAAGCAATAATCACCAAGTTGTCGCACATAATAACGCATTCTAACATCCATTGCAGTTGAGACTGTTGAGTTATGACAACTGAGTATGTTAACAAAACAAGCAATAATCACCAAGTTATCGCACATAATAACGCATTCTAACATCCATTGCAGTTGAGACTGTTGAGTTATGACAACTGAGTGTGTCAACAAAACAAGCAATAATCACCAAGTTGTCGCACATAATAACACATTCTAACATCCATTGCAGTTGAGACTGTTGAGATATGAGAACTGAGTGTGTCAACAAAACAAGCAATAATCACCAAGTTGTCGCACATAATAACACATTCTAACATCCATTGCAGTTGAGACTGTTGAGTTATGACAACTCAGTGTGTCAACAAAACAAGCAATAATCACCAAGTTGTCGCACATAATAACGCATTCTAACATCCATTGCAGTTGAGACTGTTGAGTTATGACAACTGAGTATGTTAACAAAACAAGCAATAATCACCAAGTTATCGCACATAATAACGCATTCTAACATCCATTGCAGTTGAGACTGTTGAGTTATGACAACTGAGTGTGTCAACAAAACAAGCAATAATCACCAAGTTGTCGCACATAATAACACATTCTAACATCCATTGCAGTTGAGACTGTTGAGATATGAGAACTGAGTGTGTCAACAAAACAAGCAATAATCACCAAGTTGTCGCACATAATAACACATTCTAACATCCATTGCAGTTGAGACTGTTGAGTTATGACAACTCAGTGTGTCAACAAAACAAGCAATAATCACCAAGTTGTCACACATAATAACGCATTCTAACATCCATTGCAGTTGAGACTGTTGAGTTATGACAACTCAGTGTGTCAACAAAACAAGCAATAATCACCAAGTTGTCGCACATAATAACACATTCTAACTTACATTACAGTTGAGACTGTTGAGTTATGACAACTCAGTGTGTCAACAAAACAAGCAATAATCACCAAGTTGTCGCACATAATAACGCATTCTAACATCCATTACAGTTGAGACTGTTGAGTTATGACAACTCAGTGTGTCAACAAAACAAGCAATAATCACCAAGTTGTCGCACATAATAACACATTCTAACATACATTACAGTTGAGACTGTTGAGTTATGACAACTCAGTGTGTCAACAAAACAAGCAATAATCACCAAGTTGTCACACATAATAACGCATTCTAACATACATTACAGTTGAGACTGTTGAGTTATGACAACTCAGTGTGTCAACAAAACAAGCAATAATCACCAAGTTGTCGCACATAATAACGCATTCTAACATACATTACAGTTGAGACTGTTGAGTTATGACAACTCAGTGTGTCAACAAAACAAGCAATAATCACCAAGTTGTCGCACATAATAACACATTCTAACATACATTACAGTTGAGACTGTTGAGTTATGACAACTCAGTGTGTCAACAAAACAAGCAATAATCACCAAGTTGTCGCACATAATAACACATTCTAACATACATTACAGTTGAGACTGTTGAGTTATGACAACTCAGTGTGTCAACAAAACAAGCAATAATCACCAAGTTGTCGCACATAATAACGCATTCTAACATCCATTACAGTTGAGACTGTTGAGTTATGACAACTCAGTGTGTCAACAAAACAAGCAATAATCACCAAGTTGTCGCACATAATAACACATTCTAACATCCATTACAGTTGAGACTGTTGAGTTATGACAACTCAGTGTGTCAACAAAACAAGCAATAATCACCAAGTTGTCGCACATAATAACGCATTCTAACATACATTACAGTTGAGACTGTTGAGTTATGACAACTCAGTGTGTCAACAAAACAAGCAATAATCACCAAGTTGTCGCACATAATAACACATTCTAACATACATTACAGTTGAGACTGTTGAGTTATGACAACTCAGTGTGTCAACAAAACAAGCAATAATCACCAAGTTGTCGCACATAATAACACATTCTAACATACATTACAGTTGAGACTGTTGAGTTATGACAACTCAGTGTGTCAACAAAACAAGCAATAATCACCAAGTTGTCGCACATAATAACACATTCTAACATACATTACAGTTGAGACTGTTGAGTTATGACAACTCAGTGTGTCAACAAAACAAGCAATAATCACCAAGTTGTCGCACATAATAACACATTCTAACATCCATTACAGTTGAGACTGTTGAGTTATGACAACTCAGTGTGTCAACAAAACAAGCAATACTCACCAAGTTGTCGCACATAATAACACATTCTAACATCCATTACAGTTGAGACTGTTGAGGTATGACAACTCAGTGTGTCAACAAAACAAGCAATAATCACCAAGTTGTCACACATAATAACGCATTCTAACATCCATTGCAGTTGAGACTGTTGAGTTATGACAACTCAGTGTGTCAACAAAACAAGCAATAATCACCAAGTTGTCGCACATAATAACACATTCTAACTTACATTACAGTTGAGACTGTTGAGTTATGACAACTCAGTGTGTCAACAAAACAAGCAATAATCACCAAGTTGTCGCACATAATACCACATTCTAACTTACATTACAGTTGAGACTGTTGAGTTATGACAACTCAAGCAATAATCACCAAGTTGTAGCACATAATGACGCATTCTAACATACATTACAGTTGAGACTGTTGAGTTATGACAACTCAGTGTGTCAACAAAACAAGCAATGTCACACAAATCGTAGTACCTATTTGTTTAGTCTGTAATAGTCAACTACGTTTCATTGGAGTAATCACCAGGAGATGCTGCGTCGTATTATTTTCACATAATTGATTGAGATTGACGTTGTTGTGTTAAAGTACAAATTAAAATACAAGTTTTGTTCAATATATCACCAAAATGGTCTTATCAATTTACTTCATCTGATTACTTGGTTGTACTACTCTAGCAAACGCTCGAAGCGAGTGCGCAAGAGGATCGATTGTCTTTAATGTTTTCGAAAAACACAATATTCGGCCATTAATTAAAACATGTTACATGTTCGATAATTACAAAACACAATATTCGGCCATTAATTAAAACATGTTACATGTTCGATATATACAAAACACATTGTGAGTATAATAAAATATAGGCCAATAAATGTATCACTCTGATAGCGGTGAATAATAATGATGTTTTCACAGGACGTTTTGTTAGTCTTGCACGTTTTATATGATATTTCTCGCTATATTCATTACATCAATACTTGTGCAAGGCAGTACATTTTACCAAACATGTCTCGTACAATGTAGGCGTGAACTTAATGGCGCGAGAACGACATTAATATTGGGGGGCTGCCGGAGCTTCAGTGCTGTTGAAATTTTTTTGCCGCCGCAGCACATATTCCTGGGTGGGGGGCAGAACCCTACGCCTGCCCTCCAGTTGCCACCCCCTTTTCACGGTCGCCGAAAACACCTTAATATATCCTATCAGAAAACCTTGACTTGCACCCACCCTTGACGCTCGCCAAAACAAACATTAACGCTCACATTTACTGGGGGAGAACCATATGTATGCCCCCAGCGAAATTCAGGGAGTAGCTGCCCCTTGCCCCTGTTCCCAAGCCTATGCGTGAACAACATGTAACGGCAGCCACAGTATTATATATGTTTTGTATACCCTTTCACTTCATCGTTCCCGCAATTCCTAATCCTTCTGCAAATGTGATTTGTGGCTTCATCTGTAGATATATATGTATTTATTGGAAATAGAACACACATCACAAAACATAAGCAAGTGTACGCAACATCCCATAAAAATGATGCACTAAACAATTACACAAGTGTTATTTCACAGTGGACATCTTTCGGACATCTTCCAATCTTTTACCGTGATGATCATATCTGCGCAGGTGCAGTGCCAACTTATTCGAACATAAGTTGTGTCGGGAAAACACGTTTGTACAAGAATACCTTTAGCTACTTAATAAATATCGAAACAAATAAACAAACTGAACTGCACCGGTAGCGTGCGAAGAATCAAAATTTGCCGGTCTCTTTCATTTATAACACAGCCTTCAGGCGATATAACCATTCCTTTCCATATTTACTCACGCATAAGCGGACTTTAACCAACGCACCAACACCAACATTAGCACAAACACGCGCGCTGCAGCACAAACATACGCGCGCGCGCGCGCACACACACACACACACACTCATTTACTCACACGTACACACACACACGCCCGCGTTCGCACACACACACACGGAAACAATCACACTAACAGAAACATACACATTAGCATAAACACATATGCACGCGTGCATACAACAAACACACAACACACAACCACAAACACATTCAAGCGCACACACAAGCAAGCTCGCTCGCGCGCACACACACACACACGCATACACAAACATACATACACGCACAAAACACACACACACTCACTCACACAAATATACAAACGCAGACACACACGCGCACATGCCCCAAGGCTCGCGCGCACACACACACACACACACACACACACACACACACACACACACACACAATAATTCTAACAGAAACATATACATTGACGCACGATTACATGCACACATACAAGCGCGCGCGCGCGCACACACACACACACACACAAGCGCGCGCGCACAAGAACACACGAACACACACACACACACACACACACACACACACACACATACGCACACAATCCCGTATTTAACCATTTTAGAGATGTTAACATATCAGAGACGTGGGTCCTGTGATGGCACCCCAGGATAATACGCATTCCTCGATTCTGTAATTTCTGAAGTCTAGTTATGTTAGAATCTGAGCAAACATCCCATAGAGTACTACAATAATCCAAATGAGGTAATACCATAGTGTTATATAATGTAACCCGACTCGAGAGAGGAATAAATGGACTAGTACGTTTCAATACACCGAGTGACCTGTTGATTTTATGTATAACATTTTCTACATGTGTGTTAAATGTGAGATCCTGATCAATAATGACACCAAGATATTTATAGGATTCAGCCTGTTCAATGTTTTGACCTTGTAGAGATAGATCTAGAATTGGAGCATTTAGATGTTTACGTTTTTGTCTTGAACACAGTAGCATACATTAGGTTTTACCAATGTAAAGAGTGAGTTTGTTGGCATCTAACCAGTTACTAACATTGCATAGATCTGTTTGAAGAATATTGGTGATATCATGAATGTTGTTAGCAAGATTATCTGGAGTATAGAATGCAGTATCGTCAGCATACACGTTTACTCTACAGTAATCTAGATATACTGGTAGGTCATGTAGATATACAAGAAATAACAAGGGTCCAAGGATAGAACCCGGTATCAACATATAGATATTCTGAAGACTGTCCATTTATGGTGGCACTTGGAGTTCTGTTTGTAAGATATTGTTAGATCCTTGATCGCGGAACCGTTTACCATGCCCCGTTTCCTCTTTTCCTTTTTTCCTACATCTCAATGTGTCAGAATAAACGTGTTCATACTTTCTCTACGAGAATCTTCATTCTATAATGTCGCTGTACGCACAGCCCACGGCCAGTACACGACATTAATTGGCGACGAGGTAAACTGACAACTCTACGAGTTACTTTGAACTAGACTACGTCTAATTTCTGTGTGAAAATGGAAACTGTCGCTGACGTCGCACAATTTTCGCTGGAGCCGACTGACAGCGCAGGCCATCGCTGGGAGCGTTGGGTGAGGCGCTTTGAGAACTTTGTGGTGGCTAAAGACATTCAGAACGATACAAGAATGAGAGCGATGTTGCTTCATTATGCTGGTGAGGCAGTGTTTGAATTGAGTGAAGCGGTGGGCGTGACAGAAAATGATGATTTCGCAGAAACCAAGCGGAAGCTCACTGCTTACTTCAGGCCGCAGTGCAATGAAGAATATGAAATATTCAAGTTCCGACAGGCTGAACAGACGTCGTCAGAGACGCAGGACCAATTCAATGCACGATTGCAGTAACTAGCCAAAAACTGTAAGTTCCATGAGAAAGACAGAGAAGTGAAGTCGCAAATCATCCAAAAATGTGCGATGTCAAAAGTGCGTGACAAGGGGTTAAGTGAACCTACAATCACACTAGAGAAGTTACTGACGTTCGGGCGCACACTGGAAGCTACGCTACAGCAGTCGAAGATCATGAGACTCTTTTTCGTCCGTGCCAAGGCCTGTCCACGCCGTATCGAATGACGAGGGGCGGCGCAACTCTTCACGTGGAGGTTTCAGCTTTGGTCGCCAGGTGGCGACACACAGAGATCGCAATCCACCAAGAAAGCGTTTTCCGCCTGATCGCCAAGGGACGCCACATCGAGACGATCGACCAGTCGTGAGCAGTCAGCAGCGGTACAGACGTCACAAGGGGGCAGCACCGGCATGCTCAGGCTGTGGTGGACCGCCACACGACGATCGGCGAATGTGCAAAGCTTGGGGCAGGAGATGCTACAAGTGTCAAAAACTAAATCACTTTGCTAATGTGTGCAATGCAAACACTCAACAGACACACTTAGTAGAAAATGACACACACTCGCAACGCAATGACAAGTTATGTGAAGATACATACACACTTGGCCTGTATCACACAAGTGCCACCCACACCGTACCACCGTACATTTGCAATGTCCAGATAGAGGGAAGAGAAGTGGCTATGGAGATAGATACCGGAGCAGCAGTTTCGCTTATATCGGGGGATGAGTGGGCTAAAATCTGCAAGCCGTGCTCACTCTCGACACGCGTAACGTTCCGAGGTTGCGAACGTACGCAGGTACCACAATTGAGCCTTTAGGGCGAGCACAGGTGAACGTTTGTCACAACAATCAACAGCACAGGCTGCAGGCAATCGTAGTGCCTGGGTCGGGACCTAACCTGCTGGGAAGGGACTGGCTAACAGTGTTGAAAGTGAACTGGGCTATCGTGAACCAGGTAGAGAGAGAGGACTTCCTAAAGCCTTACGAATCAATGTTCAGTGAGGGACTAGGCACCGAAATGGGTCGCTACGGTGATAGAGAACCAGCTGGGTCCGCTGACCTTCGCGGTACGTCTGCAGGATGACAGAGTGTGGAAGCGTCACCAGGATCATTTGCGCGAGAGAAGGCCGATCGAGGCGACGGAAGAGCGTATGGTACCACTGAGGGTTGAAGAGCCTCAACTTCCACCGAGGCTTGCAGAGCGTGAAGTACTACCTCGGTTCGAGCGAACAACAGCGACACCACCACTATCATCTGGCAACTCGGACGTGACTACAGGTACCGACACAGGAGAGGTGATCTCAAGACCAACAGTTGAACGGTCGGAGTCCTGTGTAGTACCAGACGTGGTAGTACCGCTGAGAAGATCACACAGAGTGGTGAAGCCACCGGACAGATTGAACTTGTAAAGTCTATATTACTGTCATAACGGACAATGCATAGATCAAGATAGCCAGAATATACTAGGTTTCGGTAGCTGTAGCTAGTCGCGAGAGCACTAGATTAGTACTATAAACAATGGCATACTATCTATCTTAGATATGACATTGATACGTATAAGGGACTCTGGTTTGTGTTAAAAGTTTACATTTTTATAATTATACTAATTATGTTTTTCTTAAAGGGGGGAGGAATGTTAGATCCTTGATCGCGGAACCGTTTACCATGCCCCGTTTCCTCTTTTCTTTTTTTCCTACATCTCAGTGTGTCACAATAAACGTGTTCATACTTTCTCTACGAGAATCTTCATTTTATAATGTCGCTGTACGCACAGCCCACGGCCAGTACATGACAGATATATGGTTTAAACCAATCAGAATTAATTCCATAGTATGATAATTTGTCCATGAGTATATTGTGATTCACAGTGTCAAATGTAGGGAGGTCAGACCGATTTACCTCCCCTTCTGACAACATGGGAGACAGGGGTCCCAGTTTAGTGGCTGTAGTTTATTATCATGCATTCTACCTGTTGGTTTGTGAATTTTCTTATGTTGTAATAATGTCAGTGTGTGTACCTGCGCTGAAAAAAATATTTGTTGGCGGTGTTTATTAGCGATAATGATTTTGTTACTCTCAGTGTCGTATTTTGGTTTTCTTGATTTATGCGTGTGGCCATCTTGGATCACGTTGACAGGCCCCACCTATCAAACTGATTTGTGAGATTATGTTAATGAGTACATCCATATTTAAATGTGATGAAGAAAGAGGAAATTCAGAGGAAAATGAATCTGAAAATATAATTGCAATCCGTCGATAATTTTTTTTAGTAATTATGGATTTAAAATGGCCTATGTTTGACGATGTTTTGTGAGTATTTAGTTAGTCGGTTTCAACGGAAAGCATATGCAGAAGGATAAAGAATTGTGTCAATGATAACGTGATTACAGCGATGGCTTACCAGTTGATAGCACAAACATGCACAACGTCCGTTTATGGAACCCCCGTCTCAAAAGAAATCGCCAGTTTGCCTTTTCCCCCGTACGCGCGCAGTGCATCGTGGTATACAATGCACTCGTGACTCGGATAGCGATGTGGTTGACGGGGTAAGACCACATTAAGGATTCGTCCGCCATTACCGAAAGAGTGCCCTTGAAAATACCGTTTTGGTGTCATGTGTGAATTTTTTCGAGCACTTTGGCATGGCACATGTCAGTCCAGTGAATAGTGAATGTACTACTGCATTAGGTCTTTCACGAGGTAGCAATAAACATACGCTAGTCGCTCGCGTATTCGCACAGTGGCTATTTTACAGAACGCACCAATATTTCAAAATCCGTCACCAAATTGGGGCGAAATTGAGGGGTGTCAGGTTTGGATGGATTTTTCTGAAAACTGAGGGATGAGAATTTTACGAGTTTTCCACAGCACTTGTGTCAATGGAGGTGAAATATGCTGTGAAAGTATCAAGAAAATTGTTTG